>QQSS02220388.1:0-22684 GCA_003687565.2 Craspedacusta sowerbii
ATAAGAATATCCGGGTCGGGTCCCTTTGGGCTTGCCGACGCACCCGTCCGAGTAAAGACTGGAAACGAGTCCTTTCACTACTTAAGACTCCATTAAGCTAAATCTCCTTACTTGTCATGTAACTTCCTGAGATAAATATAAATGCGTAAAGATGCCCCAAAATATCACCCGATGTAATTAATATTTACATAACAGGATAGTTTGTTCCTGACTCATGGCGCGTGTTGTACAGCCGAGAACTTTCAAGTCATGGAGCAATCCATGACGATTATCATGGAATGCCCATGATGGCTGACCAGGCGGAAGCGCCTGGGCCCAACTCGAGCTGGGTCAAGCAGGGGGAAGCGCCTGGAACCCACTCGAGCTGGGTCAACGAGGAGGAACGGAGCAGGGAGACCCCTCAACAGAACTCTCTGCTCCGCCATTGGACAATATGTAAATAAAGACTTCCTCCTCAAACTGTATATAAACTCATGTATCATTATTTAGTTTAGGTAAGGTAAAACTAGTTAAAGCAGCAGTAAGAGTTATCTCTCTCTCGGTTCTGAGTGCCTTTCTAGCGTCTTCGGCAACAATATGACCACTTATTTTAGCCTATTTCTTTTTTGGTTTTCGACAATCCAAAGTCCGATCGCATACTAGTGGCAATTGCTAATTTATGTACTTCAATTACCGAGATTGATCAAGAAAAAAGCATTACATTTTAGAGTGCAATAAGTAATTCGTCTGCTAGTAATGCAAACATGCTTACTTGGCTAGCGGTTTCTGGTGGGGTTGAACAATTCCAAGCACGCCTTCAGCAAGTCTCAGTGCACGCACTTGATTGCAAAAGAATGCACTTGTGACGCCTTGGAACTGCGTTCAGATCCGCCGTTACGGGACATTGATTGGGGATTGGGCGGGAGCTGATGACCTTCAATTACGACATCACCTGAGCAGGAATTCGCAGAATGCCATGATAAACAAAGCTGGAACCTATATCTGCTTGGCAGTTTAGTTCTGACACTTAGGAAACTCGAAGGGAAGAAATAGTCTTACTTTTTGGCTCGGATGTAACTTTGGCTTCGTGGTAAGCAGAATTTCTGTTGGGTGAACTATAATGTCTGAATTTGGATTGTTCATAGGTATTTTGGCTCTCTGCTTTTTTTGTTTAGCTGATCGTGTGCATAAATCTTGTTCCTCAAAAATGTTGCGATAATCGCAGAAAGAATGGGAACCTTTCTTTTGCCCTTGGGACAGCAGGAATGGTAACCTAGTTAGCCTATTTTTGTGCTGGCATATTTTGCGCCCGTACAGTTCTCACTTGGCTTGAAAGAGGTCCAGCCGAGTCGACGGAGTTACATCATTTGACGATCATCAAAATCAGCTTACGCAAGCTTTCCGAAACTTATATCTGGCCTGATTTTGTTTGTCGTGACGTTACGATTGGTTGCTTAAGTCACGTGATATAATTCGACATTGTATTTATGGATATTGTTTGAGGTTGATATATATGGATAGAGGTAGAGTAGGGAGGTAAGATTGAGAGAGGGATATCAGAAGAAGTGGACTTGTGAGAGTAATAAGATATAGTTGCATAATACAGTTACAGTTGTCAGAACTGGTATATCTTCTTCCGCCGACGCTTAACGTAGAACTCGCGCGTGCATAACACAGCCGACACTTAACTTGCGGGTGAACGAGTTTAATTATCGGAAGATCATCAACATTAAGGGTCTGCGTCTCGAAACTTTTTGAGTTTTGAGTTTCAAGAAGCTTCGAGACGAGACGGAGATCCATCTCGAAACAAGCAAGAAGTTTCGAGACGAGGCGGACATCGGTCTCGTTTCAAGCGAGACGAGAAATTTCTCGAAATTTCTCGTTTCAAACGAGAATGAGTTTCGAGACGCAGACCCTTAATCAAAATCAGCTTACCCAAGCTATTCTAAAGTTATATGAGGCGTGATTTTATTGTCTAGGCCTTCTTACTCTAGCAAAGTTGTCTGTGATGGATGCCATGTGTAATGTTGGGTCACTGTGACGCGATGGCAATCATCTTCTCCCCAATACTGAGAATTATAAGTCTTCTGGGTACTGGAGAGAGAGCAATGAAGGCACTGTGAGATAAACTTATAGGCTCGACGTTAGAGCGATAGCAGAGAGTTGTAAATTGTATGTCAGTTGCCCCCGAAATATTGAGTGCATCTAGAACCCTGCGCATAATTCCGACAGCGTAATAGCTTTACATATTGTGCTTACAGTATGTGCTAGTTGTTCTGTTTTACGTTTACATACCAGACTGCCTTGTTTTATAGTTTAATCTGTATTTGGGGCCTCATTCCCGAAGATGATAATTGAACGTCAGCCCGCTTAACATGCATCCTTTTTAGTGGTGATTGTTGACAAGTTATTTGATTTGCTTGCCTTTAGGATAGGAGATTGAGCGTTGTGAAGTCGTAAAGCGCCGGGATCCGACAATGATTCATGCAATTTCATATTCTGTGAGATGGGACGAAGTTAATAGTATTAAATATCGTTTTCAAACTTTGAATTTAGATAGTGACGGTGAGTTGTTTGCTTTTTCTTCTTTATCATGTCATTTTTTGTAGATTGAGTTTCGTGTGACAAGTTTTACTTTTCTTATTGATTTTATCTGAAACCACTTTTTTATTTGCCAACGTAAGGTAAATGTTTTCTATGACACTGATTTACTCGAACTTCGATTTGAACATCGAGCTTCGACAATTAATGAACTCCTGTTTGCCCTTTTATATTTCAGCGCTGGAGGCCTTGATTGAAAAATCGCCCCTTCTTCCAAGGTTGGTATCAATTGATTACATAATTAGTCCTCTTAAAGACTGGTATGGTATTCGATGTGAGTGTATAATAAGGTTGGGTGGCGTGTAGACCCCTCATTTGCTACGGCGCACCTTAAGTTCGTGATGTTATTTTATAATTTCAGCGGTTTATAATATCAATTATAGCGGTTGCATCCCTATCCGGGTACTCTCTACCTTCTGGTCGTTATTTAAAGCGAGGGTTTCAACTCCTCGTTAAGGTTCTGGCACTCATGATCCGTGTCTTGTTTTCCAGATTTTCTACATCGCCTATGAATTCTGACGCATCAAGTTCTTTCCTGTCTCTACCATATCCTTCACGAGTGAGGCATCAGCTTCAGCGTCCGACTTCAGCCATGCTTGATACTGCCCCCAATGACCAAGAAGATGCCAACGCCCATATCAGAAGGTTGGCCAGTCCGAGCATGCGCTTTGGTGGGACCAGTTATGATGGTCGACTACAACAAAAATTATCCAATGGCTCCCACGGCCAGAGAAATATTGCTGCTGTCGAGTTGAGCAAGTGAGAGAGAGTTAGCGGCTTTGCGCCTGGTGAGTGTCATGCCTTCTGCCAATCAAGCGTCAATGCTCCCACCATTTCCTGCACACGTGACCCATCGGTTGACGACCTGCAATCGAAAAGTGTAAGACCTGAGTTTTGAATCATTTTTCCTTTTGTCTTTGTGGCATATAAAATTAGCATTTCTTGTTGTAAATAGATTTCCTCTTAATATGTAGGGGTCTCCATGCCAACACGTTCGGGAAACCCCGATAGGACCTTGGCCCTACCGGCCCTTAATTTCTGACCCAAGCTTTGTCGCGCGGGTCATGCGTAATATTCTTCGTCTAAAATTCCTAACAAGCTTTGTGATACAAGGTGTTTTTATGTTCCTGTTCCAGAAAGAAGAATTGATCAAGATTATCCTCAGCATGCGCGTGCGTCTAGCGAAAATGGAATCACGTGGCACCAGTTTGTCGTGTCGTTTTGAAGAGAAATCCGGTTGATACCGTGCTTGTTTGTTGTGTTGCCTAGGCAACCGTAGAGGAAAAGCCCGCTGCTGAAGCACCTTGACTTGTGCAGGGAGCGGCTGTTTTGGTGGCCGCGATTTGACTGTACGCATTTAGAGAATTAGCCCGTGAAAGGAACTGCTATTGCCTGACTCGTGGACATCCGATTTTCAATTGGTGGGACATGTTAATAGTCTGCGGCAGTCTGTCGCGAGATTATAAGGCTCTGGTTGGCGGCGACCGTGCTGTAAATTGTAGATTTTTCAGGGCAAAAAGTGGCCAAAGGTTTGTCGAAACCTGCCATGAGTTCGTGAAACTAGGTTAAATAAAATTCCTTTTAAAACTTGTAAGTGATATAAATCCTGTAAATTATTTTGAATTCTATTTTAAATAAATTATTCGGCGATTTGTCTGAGATATTTGCATCGCCTATACTTCGGAAGGAACTTCCACGCTAACAATGCACAGATCGTGTTCATGACTGGTGCGTGTATTGCGTGTATTTGTGTGCGTTCGCGTGTTTGCTTGTGTTTGTGTGTATCTGTGTTTGTGTACGTTCGTTCGTGCGAGTAAGAGCGCGCGTAAGATTCTGTCTGACTCTGGAAGCAGTAGAAATGCGATACCTATTGATACCTATTACTTATTGCGCTCATCATTTGCCTGCTGTTAATAGAATGATGTACATAGTTCTTTGGCCACAAACTTTTGGGTAGCAGGAAGTCTTTTTATTCCTCAATCAGGGCACTGAGAACTCGCTTATAGAATTATAGAGTTATTTCCCCCACTGGTTCTAAAGTTTTCGTTTATTTTCGTTTGGCCAAATCTTATTTATGGCACGCCCTAAACCTGCTGTTTTTGGCTTGCTACGCTTGATTAATTTTATAAATTTATTGCGACATGTCTATACTTTGCACGAGACAGCAACAATTTGAGAATGTGCGTTCATGCTTTCTCACTCCGCAGCCTACACGAGGGGTTGACGCCTTACACGTATGGGTGTGTTCTTCTCAAAGGTTGTATGGAGAATGACACTCCCATGCAGGCAAACTCTTCCCTATCATTAAGCGAATGTTTCCAGGTCCGGATTAAGCTGTACTCAGCGGATTGATTTGTAGCATCTCTGCTTGCTTGTTACAAATTTTTTTTTCACTTAGTTTATCGTCAGCTTATATGATCCATGGGATATATTGTCTTGCCCATCATAGTTTGAAAACGATACTCTACTAAACACTTGTAAGACTGACGTACATGTACCACGAACAACACAGATAAAACTAATCACTCGACCGAAGAAAGATTGAGTAAAACACGAGTCTTCGAATCTGAAGAAATGAATCATTTTTCAGAAGACTTTCTCCTCTTTAGTGCAGTTGTTGTGTGGGATACCAGTTCTGCCTGTTGTAGGGTCTTGAACCATGTTATAATCGCCTGGCATTTCGTTGACGCATCGTTCTTCGACCAAATTCTGTACTCGTCATAAGAATGCGGCTCTTGTCTAATGCGAGCTGCATATATGTTCGTCAATTGCACGCTTTGCTAGTGTTTGCAGGTGTACTTCTCTTCTGTTGTTAAGTCGCTTGATGGCAATATCAAAGCTGCAGAGCACGACTATAACTATTACTACAAGTCCAATGTCAGTCACAGCATGTACATTGCCGACACAACTGCTACAGAAATACTCAAGATCATTGACAATCTTCTAATGTCTAAAGCGTCAGAACCAAATAGCATACCAACGCGACTGCTAAAAATAGCTAAAAATGTGATCGCACAGCCTTTGTCCTCTATTGTCAACAAGTCATTCTTGCAAGCTTGCTTTCCAACATGCTTGAAGTTAGCGAAGGTTATCCCCGTTTATAAATAAGGATTACCCGAATCTTTTTTCAATTACCGACCTATTTCACTTGTCTCTAACATAAGGAAATATTTGAACAAGTAAGCGTGATCGCTTGTACTCTTACCTAGAGAAAAATAATCTAATATATGAGTCACAATTTGGTTTTCGTAAAAGCCATCTATAAGTCACGCACTTGTTAGTCTTGTTGAGTGATTTAAGTCTAATCTAGATAAGAATACGTTTGCGTGCGGAGACTTCTTTGATTTGCAGAAGGCATTTGATAAGGTCAATCATAACATATAAAAAAAACGAACACTATTCGAGCTCATGCAAATGAGTGGTTCGCTTCAATTTTAACCAGCCGCACGCAGTTCGTGATGATCGACTCCGGTGACTCGGAGGCCTATGTCGTGAAGTATGGAGTTCCACGTTCTATACTGGGATTATTGCTATTCGTAATATACATCAACGACCTATGGCCTTGCCTATTGAACTGGACAATTCACCACTTCGCAAATGACACCAATGTGCTTCTATGCAATTCGTCTTAAAGGCTATCCGCACATCCTTAAATAAAGACCTAGAAAGTCTTTTGACGGGCTATGTGAAAATTGGCTTACATTGAATACCAAAAAGAGTGACCTTGCCCTCATCAAGCCACCTTTTGCTAGCCACCCTTTGTCAGTAAGACGGTCCTACAATGACTATATCATTTACAAAAACACACGATTAGAATAATCACTTCTTCTGACTATCATGCTCCAACATCAAACTTATTTGCAACATTGCCAAGTCTTAAGCTCAAGGAAAAAGTAGAACTGGAAAAATGGTGATCTGCCAATGTCTCAGAAATCTCTCTTCTCTGTGCGATCACAATCTAGAGGCACAAGAACTGACGGACGTAGAATGTTCCGTGTACCCAGGACAAAACCCCTTATTTATGGTGATAGATCATTAAATGTCGCTGGCCCACGCACTCTAAATAAGTTGATTGACTTAGATGTTAACCTCGGTACTAGTAAAGCGTTATACAAACGACAATCATTTTCTCTCCTTACTTGATAACTCTTCTGTAAATTTGTATACGCACTTTTGGGAAAAGAGATTGCTGTTGTTGTTTTTGTTGTTGTTGTTGTTGTTGTTGTTGCTGTTAATCTTAAGAATAAGTAACCTACTATGTGCGTCTCTGTAGGTGTGTTTGCTTGCAGTACTTAAGTTGTAATTGTAAAGTGAAATGGCACACCTCTCGATAAAGAGCCAGCATCGCAACAAAAGGGGTCGCCACTTGTGAGTATGCGCCTGCTGCTATTTCTTGAAAAACTATCACACGCACTCTAATTTTATGGATAGGAAGAAATAAGCGTTGTCTCTCTATTGATGGCACCGTGTTGATTAATTTTCTGGAGACGCTAGAAAAGACGTTAGAACTATTTGCGAATTGTATTCTTCTACTGCTATTGTCGCTTCTACTACTAATACTGAATATAATTACATTACAGGGTTTATATACGGTTTGGGAGGAGCAAGTTGTTGTCTTCATATTGTCCAATGGTTGAGCAGGGAGTTTGTCTGGGGTCTTTCCTGCTCACTTCCTCCTCCTTGGCCAAGCTCGAGTGGGACCCAGGCGCTTCCTCCATCACACACATCAAAGGCATTCCATGACACTATTGATTCAACCCATCGAAATTCATAGTAGCATCATATTGATCCGCCGTAAGAAAACGTAACCGTTGTACAGGTTTACGGGTGCTTATTGTGCTGGCGCGTACCGCAAACCTCTGTAAGATAGGGATCACCCTTTTAAGGTAGAATCCTACCCAGCGAAAAAGGTAGGGCCTTCACTTTAGTGAAATGCGCCATAAAAATGTTATATACGTCACTGACTCCACTTTCTCGGGCAACGCCAAAACAGTAAAGCGTTTTTACGTATGTTCAGTCGAACGACTTCAGTTTCTTTCATGATCTTCCTTAACATATTCACTTGCTTGAAAGACTGCCTTTTCTCATCACTAGAGTCGCATTGACGTTTTTCGCGATCATCTTAATGACTGTCTTGAACTGCGTCATTTCTTGGGAGCGTGGTAGCTCTTTGTGTTCAAGATCGCGGATTTCGCTCATGTAAGTGCTTAAGACGTCGTCTTCTCCAGCATCTCTATTTTCATCTTTGTCATCTTCATCTCTAGCACGATGCAGTCTTCGATGAGACGTCATCCAGCACGGCGGCTTCGAAAGCTGGTTTTTGGATTGGATCGTCCAAATCCGAGTCGCTCCAGGATCGCTTTTGCTTTACTGAATTGTGTCCGATCAGTTTTTCTTCATTGTCCATATCTTGTTGCTCACTCCGTCCATCTCCATATTCTGCTCGCCTGTGTGGGTCCATGTGGGCAGTAATTTGCAGATTTGGTCGGCACAGGTGTAGCAGCTGTAGCAGAAAGTATTCGTCCTTTGTCTATTGTCCGGTTTATCATCACTTTCCATTGTACATTGTAAATTGCATTGCATTCCGTAAGCGCTGTGATGGAAATAATTTCCGGCAGTGATTTATCGTTTCAAGCCGTTAGGTCTACAAGCCTAATATGTATTTTTGTGGTTGTGTTGGGCGTTTAGTTCTCATCCTTTGTCGTCACCATATCGTAGTAGGCAAATATATCGTCTATAATTAATTCGGGGATCGGTGGCATTGCTTGCACGAATACGTCGGTTTGAGTCTGGGACCAGACTTGTAACTTGACAATCAACGCTCTGCATCCTCCTCAGCGCAATTCGGTACTGCTCTGTTCTCCTGAAACTGAAGACGCAGGCAGACCTTGATGTATCTTTTTTAACGATTTGCTAGATTTCTCTCTCGCAATGGTGCATCTGGTTTTCTCGATAATGGTGCTGCACTGAAGAAATTAACGGAATTAGAAAATTCATTTCCAGGCATGTTGAACGTAACGTGGTCTGACTAACCAATCTTGGGCCCGTCTTGATTGCCAGTGGCCGACGCTCATGAACGGCTGTGGTCATTACCTCCAGTGTGTGCGTGTAATTCGGGTTCCTAACCTTAGGCATAAGTGTACCGGTGGCTTACGGTTAGAATGTCTGGTAATATTAGAGGTAGATGAGATGTCGTGGTACGCTCATTTATTTGCGTACGTAGCATTTTCATCATCTCGTACTTGGGTAGCTTGTACGTTATCTACTTAAATGTTGCTTATTTCTTCGGTTGTCCCCTCAACTGTTCAGGCAAGGTTTCCTTTCTTTAGTATGATTCTTGTGGTTTTTTTTGGTTGCTTTTGCTTGTCGGTAGAGGTGGTCAGGTCGCAGTCGTGCCTCGAACGCGTGTATGTTCATTTTGCTCGCGTAGCAGTGGAAGGTACTCCCTTTTCCATCCTAGCCAGAAGTCTACGATCACGTTCTCCAAGCTTCGAAGGCGTTGTCTTGCGTCCTGAGGCGATGTCAGAAACGAAGGGTCTTTTAGCTCGTCGTCGTCAAGGATCGTCGTAGGAATACTCGTGATAGATCGTTCGTACAGCAGGTGAGCGGGTCTTAGTGGTAGAGGATCTTCTACACCATCTGAAACCGTGGTTAAAGGTCGTGCGTTGATTACAGATTCGGCTCAAACAATGATGGTTTACAATTCATCAAGGCTGAAGGGATAGTCGCCCAACGGCTTTGCGAATAGCTGTTTTCGTGATGCCTATGAGACGCTCATAGAAGCCGCCAACCCAGGGAGCCCGCTTAGGAATGAAGGTCCACTTGATTTTTTGGCTGGCAAGATATTCCTGGAATGGCTGGGCTTTGATAGTCGTCTTGATGTAGTCTGCAGCACTCTCGAAGGTAGTTGAATTGTCGGAGATGATTTGCGCTGGTGTCGATCTTCTGCTTGTGAATCGTTGGAAAGCTCTGAAAAAGGCTCCTGTTGACATATCTACAACGATTTCCAAGTGAACATTTCTAGTTACTGCACATGTAAATAAGCATATGTATCATTTATTGGATTTGGACTGTCCGTTAGAGTAACACAGTGTTGCCGTAAAATCAACCCCGGTGACGGTTAATGGGGGTGCTTCTTGTAGGCGACATCTGGGAAGAGGTGGTTGAATGGGTGCTGCATAGGGCTTGCCGTCAACCTTAAGGCACGTGACACATTTGCGCAAGACTGATTTCACGCGGCGCCGAAGTGTTGGAATCCAATAGTGTGGTCTGATATGCGAAATAGTTGCAGCAACCCCCACATGGAGGAATCGTTCGTGCGGTTGTAAGATTAGTAGTGTGGTGTACGCAGCATTAGACGGAAGTAGTATGGGATATTTAGCGGTGTAAGACAATGGAGCGTTATCCATGCGGTGTTTAGATTGTAAAATACCGTCGCTATCAATAAACAGTTTAAGCTGTCTTACAAGTGAAGTTGCTTGCCCACTAATTTCCCGTGAGAAATGCGTGCTTTGAACAACACGAGCCCATAAACGTTCTGCAGTCAGTATTTCATCAGCAGTGAGGTGTGTTGGCATCACCTTGTGTGTCCGGAGCCTTAAAGTAAACGGGTTCACGTAGGCCGTCACCCGGAGTAGTTTATCCAAAGATGAAAATCTTGACACATTGATTGCGGTAGGGTAATCGTGCTCGGCAGGAGGCGTACGCTCGGCGATGTTTCCGCAGCATTTAGCATTGGTTTCTTTGAGCAGTGCTTGAAGCTGCGTCACGTCAAATGTTCCCGTGCTGCTTTCGCGATACATTTGCGTCTGTACCTCTCGTGGTAATTTTTGTTTTATAATTGAAACAAGCATTGTGTTGTTGATCGTGTTTTTTTGACCCAGACTTTTGAGGCAGCGAATGTGTCTCGAGCTTGTCATGAAAGTTTTGCAGACTTAGCGCGTCTGCAGTGGGGTGTGTCATGTCAATAATGGGGTTCATGTATGTTGCTATTAGATTTTCTGCTTTCCCGTATCGGTTGTGTAGAGGTTTCATAGCTTGCTCGTAACTGGTATTTGTAATGGGAAGTCCCTCAACTAATTGTGTGGCGTCTTCGGCTAAGAGGGCTGCTAAATATGGTAGCTTACATACGGGGGCGAGGTTGGCGTCGGTGTGTACGGCGGCATTGAACTTATCAGCAAAGGAAAGCCATTGCATCGGTTTTCCATCGAAAATGGGTAGTTGAAGTTTCTGGAGACTAAATCGGTGATGCGACGATGAAGCAGCGTTCACCGGCGATAGCTTAGGAGGTTGTGGCGGAATATCAGCGTGGTTGACAGTGGAACTTACTTCTTGATGCGTAGCGGCAGCGTGTTGTAATGTTGTGCGAGAAGCGTGTGAGTTGGGTGGTTCAGGCTCAATAAATGTAATGTCTGTCTTGCGAATGTGATCACGCACCGCGTCGGCTAGCGAGTTTGATTCCTCGCAAAAGCTGTCTTGGGCTTCGTCGTCTTCGTCAAGCAGCGCGAAAATTTGTGTGGCGAGGTTCTTTATTACCTCAAGCTTGTCGCGGAGAGATAATTGAAATCTGTCTGATGAGAGCCTTTCCGTGTGCGACTGCGTCAGGAACTCGTTGACCTCGCGGATGAGTATCTCTGTCCTTTTCGTGTGGTAGGTCCAAGATTTTCTCAGTGACTTTAGCGTAGCCATCATGAAATCCCTGGTCACTTGCACCAATATGTCGGGGATAGATTCACTGTAGTCTAAAAAGAAGAGAGAACTGAAATAGCTGTATTTGATAATCTTTCCGTACACTGCTGCTACTTCTACTGAATAAATAAATTTACACTAGTTTATATACTGTTCGAGGAGGAAGTTGTTATAAACAGATCGTCCAATTAAGGAGCAGGGAGTTTGTGTTAAGGGGTCTCCCTGGTGACTTCCTCCTCGGCGACCCAGCTCGAGTGGGTTCCAGGCGCTTCCTCCTGCTTGACCCAGCTCGAGTTGGGTCCAGGCACTGCCTCGTGTTCCACATCATGGGGTTTCCATGACAATCTTGCTTCCGCGATCCAATCTTCTTTCCCGCTACCATACCCCAACGGGCCTTCCGTTTCTTCGTGGCTTTGATCAGTCACCCGTCCTTCTCGTTTATTCGCAGGCAGTTCCGTCCGGAAACGGAGATTAATCGGATAAAAGATGAGAAGTACCTCCAAGAAACGTCACATAAAGGTCACACGCTTGACTTTAGTTATTCAAAGCTCTCAGCAGCCTTAGAGGAAAGGCTCGTCTTTCATCAAACTTCCATCGTGAATGCAAAAAATTTTGTGACCCGTTTCTAGCGGTCTAGGAACTATTATCCTGAACTGAAAAAGTTCATTATCAGCCACGAAGGAACATTTTACAAGACATTTCGTTTATATATGCAGTGATACGAACTCATGCAACGCATGCAATGTAATGGTGCCCATCAATAGAAAGTATCCTACATCATTAAAGATCATTGACCTACTGGGTCGCAACCGAAATAGCACTGGGAAAAAAGTCATAGCCAGGCAGATCAAACAAGGTAAAAGAAATGCAAACTGCATTTTTGTTCAACATGAGCATGGGGTCTCGCTTTTGCTTTAACTAAATGATACGCCCCTTGATGTTTGCCGGGATATTCCTGGGCCTGTGGTCAATTATGGTAGAGCAGAGATTTTCCCACCTCTGTTTCTTGAGAATATTATGTCTCGTGGATCGACCGACACTTAGGTGTTTAGTGCAAAGGTGTCTCGTCATAAAACGAATATCCTTGACATAACAGCTTAGCTAAACAAATCTATTCACGACGTAAAACTTAAGACGACGAGGAGCCATGTCCTTAGTGGATGATTAAGAACACTCTAACAGGAACATAAAAACATTTAAGGATTCACTGCATTCGTATGCAAAGTTTATAAAAAACAAATCAGTTCAAGTAAGCAACTTTTCTCAGCAGAGCAGCGTTTATCGAGTTTCAAGTTTGGCTGCGATTCGGTCTCCATGCACCCATGCACTCTATATACAAGTTGGGTTCATTCTTTGCCTGTCGTTCAGAGCGTATCAAATAAATAACGCATGGCTGGGTTTCCTAAAAATGCAAACACCGAGATCCTATGGAAAATCAGAAAAGCAAGAAAATCTTGTTGCAAGCAAATTAGTAAGTAAGTAAGAGCTTTTAGATGGTGACATTATCTTTGTTCTAGGTGTTGAGTCAATGAATGTTGTTTTAAAATGCAGATAATACTTTGAGTTAATATGTATTCCTCGCATTCTGAAAAAACCATTAAGAACTGACGGGATTACTTCTGCATTAAGTAAGGGTTTTAAAGGCCTGGTTTGGGCTTGCATACGGGCGTTGAGCGCAGATATTAGGGAATGAATAGGACTAGCATCATTTACCAGAGTCATTTCCGGTAAGTTGGATACTAATATTAAAATTAAGATAGTCATCTAAAATATTAGTTAGGAAAAGATGAAAAGTTTCCTTAGGTATGTTTGGGAATTAACTGCACGCATCATACGAAACCATAAACTTACCAACTGCGCATCCTTCACTGATCAATTTGACGAAAGAGTAGGTATGTTAGTGAATTAGCTGCAAGCATCTATAGAAACCATACACTTTCCAACTGCACATTCATTCTTTACTAATTTATTTGACGAAAGAGAATTAGTCCTTTGGAGAGGAACGGCCAAAATGTAAGGAGAGAGAAGAGGGGATAAGAACTTCGCAAACAGATTGTTAAAGTGAAGATAGAGGAAATGATAGGCTAAAACGAAGGGATATTAGTAAGAAACCTACGAGTTTCCGGCAGACCATACAACAGTGCAGTAAGAAGCGATATAAATGCAATATAGTTTAGCCACAGTCACATAATTTCCATTCCCACTGTAGTTTACCGTTCCGACTTTATCACAACTTAGATTCGCTGACCATTCAGGTAAAATATCGCTGAACTTTTGTGCTTAAAAAAGCTGCTTCCCTGAATCACCCTGTTCTCAATCCTATCCCTGGGAGCACTTCACGACTTTTGTTCTTAGCCGTGACCTGCGGTGACGATTTCAACAAGTTCAACATCAACAACATCAATTGGTCAAGTAAAATTTAGCTCATGTATGTGAAGGGCTAGCCACACAGAGCAAAAGCCGCACGCAACTAGACTATCAGCACAGACAAGTAGAAGCTGAACCCTTTTTTCCCTAATATTTTAAACAAATATGCTGCTATGCAAAGTTGGCTGTTTGCTTTCTTGTCTTTTTTCATATCATTTGTGCTTGCTGTTATGTAGCGATGTACATTTTTTTGACCGCTTGGTTAACTTTCTAGTTGCCTGTTGTTTGCCACGATTGTCACTATCCCCAGGAGATATCATCCACTCGCAAGTGTGCGCACACACACTTACGGCCTGTCTTAAGGATTGGTCGTCCCAAGTCCCGACTATAAAGCCTAGATGCACAACGGGTGCCTAATGCAGAACAAGCAAGACTTGATCTGACTCACCTTCCTCTTTTTTGGGATAGAGCGCTCTTTCTCCGGACGACGAAAGAGAACTACTACTCAGACGTTCTCATGGCTTCTCTACTCTCACCAAAATTATTAACTCATTTTATACAAATGTTTTACAATAATATTAATTTACGATGTCCGCCGCTCTGCCACAAAAACGTCGATCTTCTGGGCATTTTTCAACAGCCCCCTCGGCACCCCGATCGTTGACCATCCGGCCGTTTCGTCACACGCCACAAAGAAGACTAGCCTTCGGCAACACCGGTCCTTCCACATTTACAACACTGCCTCCACAGAGCCTGCCTCTGTTCAGATTATGCGCTGTTAATTTCTAGAGTAATGACGAAGATATTAGTTGAAAAGGTTAAGCTGTACACAAAACGGTGAAGACGCAAACAGCGTACAATAACAATGGAAAGTCCTTTATACATGCTGCAGGAATCGTCTTCTAAAGTCGCTGTCGCTGGCAGCTGCTCGGCTTGTACGTGACCTGCCGCCCGTAGTCTTTCTCGATATCTTGCAAAGTTCTTCGTCGAGATCGTCACACTCATCATCGTCACCATATTCTCGCCTCGTAGATCGCGACGTATTAGCAGGTCGGTGGTCGATCGCACCGCTGTTCTGCCGCGAAGAAGACTAGCCTTTTGGAACCACCGGCCCTTCCACATTTACAACTGTATTCTCCCCTGGTTTGGACGTTTGGTGCGACGCAAATGTTCTACATTGGCCCGATTGATACGTTGACGCCTCATTCTTATAAATAGTTTACATCGCATTTGTTTGTAAGACTTGAAAATGTTCAGTGCTGGCATGTCGCTTGAAATTGAAAATATTTTTTTCTTAAGCTTCCAAGGAAAGCTGAAGGAGGTGATGCATATTATTGTGTGTAGGCAAGCTCTAAATACCCTGTTTAATCATTTGTCTTCTAGTCTAAAAAATATTTGCTTATGAATGCACTTAATAGAGAGGAGCTGGTGGTGGTGTTAGGTTACCTCGGAATCATAATGGACTTTCAAACATGTCGTCGAATGTTAGGAGCGCGATAATTCTACCGAGAGTTTTAATTGAACATGCTCTTCTTCCTTATCTGCAGCCGAATGTACAGGAAGATTTATTTTAAAGAATGTTTGTCGAGTATGTACATTCTTGTACGTCACACTTCGGTATAAAAAGCACGCCACCTGGTCACAGGTGGGTGCACTCAGCGACATTAAATGACTTCGCAACTGTCGGCTTGCCGCGTTGTTGTCACGCTACGATGTTATTTATCGGCGATTCGCCGAATCCAACAGTAACTATAGCAGTGCGTTCCGTGCGATAGGAATGCTAAATTTAATGCTATAATGTCGGAACCAAAGCTTGGCTTTATGGAGTTTATTGACTCTATGAATATTCTTTTTAGAATACTAGAATGCTCACCTTATTAATGCGATGCTTACGGCCGGTTAGATATGGTCTCTAAAAAGTTCGTTATTTACAGTAGTTACATACCTTATATACTGACATATGTGTGTGTGTTAGTATCGAAGTCATAGTGGTTTTGAAAGTGCTTAAGTGTGGTATGACAAACTCCAGGATTAAAAAGGTATAGAGCATGTGCCTTGTTCGTAAATTTTAAACAAAAAAAAAAAAAAAAAACAGGTCTGACATAATCTGATTTGTCTTAGGTGGCCCAGTTTGTTTATGATCAGATTTAACAACATAGAATACCCAAGCTGTACAATCACACAAAACTAGCAAAGAAACAAGCATTTTGATCAGGGCATCTGTAACACAGATCTTTTTAGAGGTGTTGCTTTTTAAGGTGACAATATATTAATATTTAGAAACTCACAGGCAATGCTCACCTTCTCCCTTTAGCACATGCGTGAATAGGTGACTTTAGGCAAACCTTAGTTTCCTACAAGTTCTTCAAATGCATGCCAAACCTTCAGTACATTACATCCTTAGTACTGTACATGATGTCCTCTATACAACCAGATGTATGGCTGCTCATAAGATCTTCATAATTAAGCCAATATTTTCTATTCCCTATCAACAGCAGATTATATGCAATTAAAAGTGTCTCTGCTTCTGGCTTTTGAATGTAGATCTAAAAATAATCATTATAGAGGTAAGTTTTGTGTACTTGATATCCAAGTAGGAACTATATAGTTCTGAATATAATTTTAGCTCTAGCCTCACTGGTGTTTAAGCCTTATTTTCAAGTTATGTGTCCCATGCTAAAGCATGCTTTTCTAAGCCCCTAAGGCAGACCAATTATGGCTACAGGCGCAAAATCTTTGCATAAGTCCAAATTTATTCGTAATGCTGTTGCAGGTTAACGTGCAAAATGTTGGCAGAAGCTATGAAAATCTGATAAAAGTCATGAAGCATGAGCAAGAATGTCACCGTTGCCTCACACGTGGGATTGGACTACCATCACACATTAAAAAATCACATTATGAAGCTGAGCTTGGCTTGTTAGCAAATGTTTCTATACAATTAGAGACTGTTCAAGCCATTAAGTCACAAGTCTTGTGTACTGTTACGTGTGACTTATTTTCTGTTAACATATGCCACCCTTGTATTTTTAACAACACTATCAGTTTGTTGTTTTTTACTTTATGTAGGTGGCACCCTTAAGTATTCTTTTTTAACCACGGTGTTGTTTGTGTGCTCTGTGGTTATCTAATCTAATCCTAGAATATTTCTATGCTCTTTTTGCAATCCTTCCTTGCTCCTTTTTTATGGCCAGAAATATGTCTGTGATTGTCTAATAGACTAATTGTCTAGTGGCTCATTGCACCCATGATTCATTCAGAAAGATATTTCACTATCTTAACCCTATTGATTCCTAACCCCGGGCTCATCAGGCCCTGCCCAGTGGTATTTGGTGTATGTTGCCTGTGCTCACCGCACCTATGCATGATCCAATCGCAAGTTTGCAAATGTGGCCTGAGGTTATCAGATTTGATCCTGAGACTTTGCTATGTACCGTATCTGGTTTACTAGCCTGATGCGCAAGTTTATCATATTGTTCTGAAGTAAGTCCTGAAATCCGGCAGACTGCCAGGTCTCAATAACATCTAAATTTACTTTTGGATTGCTATTGGCATACAAATATTTCTTATTTTGTTGTAGCTTTACCTAAAAAGTTCCACTGAAAGAAAGTTATCATTGATAGCCTGCCCACTGGTGAAGGAATTACTGGATATGCTACATTTAGGAGCATGCAAAGTTATTTTAAAACTATATAGGAACCCTAGCCTTGCTCTGCATAGTTGGGAAGGGTAGTTGCTGTTCAGTGTCAATGAAAAGACTGTAATCGTTGTGATTCCTATTGAATGTTCCATCAAAAGCAATGCTTGATTGAGCTTTACTGTTGTGTTTAATTTACTATGCTAGCATCAAGTAAGTCAGTATTGTTTGCATTGTAGTATGATTCTGGTCAGTAAGTGTGGCCATTTCATATCCAACTCAATGTCATAAAGCTTATCTGTGTTGTCAATCTTTCAGCCTTATTAAAACTTGAATTTTGTCATACAATTTTTGGTGAGTCATGCACATCATGCTCTTAATATTCTTGGCTTTCGCCTAACCATTTTAAAGGATAAGATATTTGCTGGCAGTGCTATGTTGAACAAAATCCAAGATAATTCAAGAATATGTCTAGTAGCTCGAATCCTGGTCAGTTTCTTGCCATTCCTATGCAGACCAGTGCATGGGAGTATGATAATGCAAAAGCCTTGAGATCACGTTCACTTTACCGGGTATGTAGCTTATAATGCCTGATTTGTTTTTGTTTTTATTGTTCATATACGTCTGGTGTGCAGCTTCTGACAGACTTCTATTGTCTTGCTTTATATTATAGCATACAGCTGTTCGATTCTAACGATTACTGTAGAACTTAGCTTTGGTTTTTCCGCCGTAAGAAGAAAAAAGCAATGTTTCTTTCAGAATTTTGCATGTTATGATAAAAATCATAGATGGTGCTGTTGTTACCTGCTAGGTTAGCTGAGTCTATTGTGACTATGTTACATTCTATGTCTTGCCAAGAGCATCGAAGACTAAAACCATAGAGTTCCTGTTTTTGTGATTGATCAATTTTCAGGTTATGCTTGTCCTCATCATAATCTTTGTATTTTATCTTGTATGCTTAATCTGAAGGCACATGTTTTTCCTTTGTAGATTTGGCGCAGGTTATCCTCAGCTCAAAGATGCATTTTTGTACTACTTGGCGTTTCCGTGGCTTTGCTTTGTTTTGTTCTTATGCACACAACGATGGTTCCTATTAAAGAACTTGAGTTAGACACAAGACACTTGCCGCACCCGATACCTGCAGCTGTAGAAGATGAATTTCTCAAAAGTTACAGAGAAAAGCAAAACTCCAAACGCAAAGAGGATGCTTCGATGCATGCAAGAGTACGTCCAGGCACACGTAACTTAGGTAAACAGAATGTCGATGTGGAGGACAAGCCTGGCGAAGAAGTTGATAGAGGATTCGAAGCAAAGCAGGTCCCACAGCCTTTACCAGGAGGTGTTGTTTCAAGCAATCAAGCGACTGAAGTGGAACCTCATCGCAACATAAAAAATTCTTTAAAACGTATATGGGCTGTGTTGCGAGATTTCCCAACTCTTGATCCGAATCTAAACGTTGCCCAAGACCTAGTGACTGTTAATGGGGATGTTTCTCAAAAGGGTATAGAGGTGCCTGTAGTTTCCTCGAAATTGAGTGATGAGGGATTTAAGGTTTACCAACTTGTTGATGGGAAAAATGAAGCTGAATCTGCTTTGGATGATAGAATTAAGGGTGTGCTAAAGGTTTCTGATGTTCATGATTTTGCGCGTAACCCCAACCTTATCAATTATACGGACAGACAGATGGCTGTTGTTAAGGCGTGCCGCCATGCTTGGAGTGGGTACAAAAAATATGCTTGGGGATACGACGAATTGAAACCTATACAGAAAGGGTACAGCGAGTGGTTCAGATTAGGCTTGACAATTGTGGATTCTCTTGATACACTCTGGCTAATGAATATGCTGGAGGAGTATAGAGAGGCGAGAAACTGGGTAAAATCTGAACTTGAATTCGATCACCCAACAACTGCTAATCTTTTCGAGGTTACCATACGAATTCTCGGAGGTCTACTAAGCATGTACCATCTGGCCAATGACCCGATGTATCTTGAAAAGGCTGTAAGATTTTATAGTTGTCTCTTGATGCAGCTGTAACTATCTTGTTGTTCCTGATAAGTGTCCTATTTTGGATGTAATGCAAGCGAAGTTATAGGAGTGTGAAGGTGGCCTGCTGCTGTCCATGATGCATTAGTAAAGGCAGCTGCTGGCATAAACGCTGGTTTCCGATTTGCTTTGTTATTCTAGTACTTTTAATTGCTTGTCTGAATTCATTATTTGTATTTTAGCATGATTTAGGAGATCGCCTGATGTCGGCATTTTCTTCTGGGTCAAAGATTCCTTATTCAGATGTTGATTTAAAAGCGAGACGAGGTCGCCCTCCGCAGTGGACTGGTGACAGTTCCTTATCAGAAGTTGCAACCATTCAGTTGGAATTCAAAGATCTCTCGGTTTCTGTAAACGACATAAAGTACCAGGTAACCGTGTAGATATTCGCCGGATGGCGTCATTTTGTGTTTATCTGCATGAGGTTTGTGCGCGCGTGCTTGGGTGCGTGTTTGTCTGTGTGCGTATGTGTGTGTGAGCCATGTGAAACCTGGTACATACGAAGTCAAATGTTCTTGTCGATGATGCTCGCGATGCGGGCTGCTGTAAGCATTGTTGCTTGTGAAATGTGTGCTTAGGCTAAGGAACGCCGCGCATTACTCTTTATTTCCATTCTGATAGATGATAAGTAGTTTCAAAATCCCAATCAACGCAGAATGTTGTATTAGATTCGGCCTATGATATTGGAAAGCTATTCAAATCTTTGTACGTACGTAGTTTCTTTAAAAATTAGCAAGGTTCGAGTAAAGTTGAATCCTATTTAGTTGTTTAGATTACTTATATTTTTACGAATTTTGCCACTGTGTTCGTTACGCTTGCTAAGCAGTGATGGCATGCCTAACTCTATTTGATAATTTTTTTTTTGCTAGGCAGCCGCAGACAATGTAATGAGTCAAGTTTTTTCCGAGTGCCCATCACATGGGTTATGCCCCATATATCTCAATGCTGATTCAGGCCAGTTTCGGCCTGGCTCCACCATTACTCTTGGTGCGCGTGGGGACAGTTACTTTGAATACCTGCTGAAGCAGTGGCTGCAAGGAGGGAAAAAGGACGACAAGTGAGACAAGCTAAGCGCGTTGTTGTTTAACTTTTAGCATCTCTCACGATTCCAGGGATCCTATAGTAGGATTTCTAGTATGCAATTGAATACCGTATAAACATCATGTTATATGACAATCGTCTCCTGTAGGCAATGATTTTGATAATTTAGAATGAGAGCTGAATACGTAAAGGCCATGGACAGCGTTATGTTGCTTCTGACGAAGAAATCGAAGCCCAGCAATTTAGTATTTGTAGGAGAACTGCTTAATGGGAGAAATTTCAGTCCAAAAATGGTTAGTGATGTGGATGCATGTTCCTGTAGAGTGAGTGACCAATTTTCTGTCTTGTCGCGTATCTTGAGTGCCAATTATCAGATCCAAATAGCTGTTTTTTTTTTCATTTACCTGATTTGTTAAATAGTTAATGTGCCTAAACAATGATTTTTTTTTTACGTACATTAATTCTTATATGCCTAAATATATGCATACATATGTTTTTGCGTGCATACACGCTTGCCTGCATTATGCACGCATAAATGTATTTTGGCATTATTTAAGCAAGAAGTTTGAAGAGCCTGCGCAGTTCAAAAATCCTACTGCGTTTGCTTAGCACCTGACTAACACAAATCATAGTTTTGATCAGGGTTTCTCAACCATAGGGCCGCGGCCCTGCAAAAGGCGTGTTGAGCCGCAATAAAATTTTATCTCTTCTCCTTTGGGTCGCGAGGGCCGCGACCCGCTAAAATTCTTTTCTTATTATTATTGTGTTTTTTTTTTTTTTTTTTTGTAATCTCGTCGTTGCATTTCTGAATCATCATGCTGTTCAGTCCTTAATTTACCATTGTGACTTACGTTCACGCGTCGTTCTTCCTGCCGTTTGCGTTCGATAGTTTGTGTAAAATCTTACTTGTCTTAACTTCACTAAGGAAAGCGCTGTAAAATCCCGATGTTTTGTCAGGCTTTGTGAAGGCCTTGAAGCATAGCATGTTCAACGTTATCACAACGAGGTTATGGTGGTTGTCGAGGGGACTAGTCCTGAATCGGTTGCATGAACTGAAGAATGATCTATCTTATTTTCTAAGTGAAGAAGAATCTCCTCTTGCCCAACACCTCTCCAACGCGATCTTCATTGCCAAGCTAGCTTACGCCTGTGATATTTTAGTCTACTGAACCAGCTAAGTATGTTGCTACCGGGCAGAAACAGTAGTATTTTTTTGTTGCTGGCAAAGTTCAAGCGTTCAAAAAAAAAGCTTTCTTTGTAGACCGAAGGGATTTAGGAAAAGAGAATGGATATGTTCCCGCCACTACATCCTGGAGACTGACCTGAAGTGATTTGGTTTTTCATCACCTCTCACAGCTTTCAGAGACGTGTAAGGAGCAGTTTCTTAACGATCTCAGAGAAGAAAACATGTGGATAGTAGTTCCATTTTCAGTGGATGCCTCTAAAATGTGTTGCTCTGCCTCCAGACCAAGAATCCCAGGTTCTAGATGTCTCAGCTGACAGCACTTTGAAGATACGGTGGGTCAAACTAGACTGGGCCACGTTACGTACTCATGTCTCAAAGGAGTATCCATTACTTGCTCTTAGGGCTATAAAACAGCTTCTTCGGTTCACAACTACACACCTGCGTAAATCAGCCTTCTCAATTGTAGCCACAAAAAAAGGTAAAATGCATAACTAGGCTTAGAACAACACCTGAGCCCACTCTGAGACTGAGCCTTTCACCCATTCTACCGTAGCCGAACTTTAAAAAAAGACAGCTGAGTCATGTAAGATGTTTTTGCCTCGACAAAGCTGGCATTTATTTTGCTCTGTTCTACTTGATTTGGTCATAACTTTTATGTGCAATTGTTTTTACTGTTAGTTTTGCGATTTCCTTTCCAGTGAGTGTCAATCGTTTTATAATTCACCACTTATGTTAATAAATCTCTTGAATTATCCTCTTTGCTTGGTGATTTTTATCACTTGCATTATACCCCTTAAAAGCGAGTTTCTGCAGTGAAAACAGGTTCCGTGGTAAAGTTGACGTGTAGCTTAACACATCATAAATTAAAAGAATGCTAGTAAACGCGATTGGGTCGCGGACTGCTGTACACTGGAAAAGTTGGGCCGCAGTGAGAAAAAGTATGAGAAGCGTCGAATCGTGTAGAATGAATAATATCGCGTTTTTCTTGTGTTTACGGTAAAATTATGGCCCTGCAAAGATTTCTACTAAACATAAATAAATAAATAAGTACATGCATACATACCTACGTGCATACATACATACATGCATACATACATACATACATACATACATACATACATACATACATACATACATACATACAT
>QQSS02220389.1:0-10817 GCA_003687565.2 Craspedacusta sowerbii
TGTATGTATGTATGTATGTATGTATGTATGTATGTATGTATGTATGTATGTATGTATGCATGTATACATGTATGTATTTGAATGTGTGTTTTAGGATGTGGTTTAGCCATTTTTGCACCAATGTTATGAAAGTATTGGGAAAATATTGGGATTTTCATGTTACCATCAGTTATTGCTGAGCTGCCAAGCGTAAGCGCGGTTATGTTTGTTGCCCCTTCGCAGTGTTTATTTGATCAGCTCGCTTAGCCTCACTTGTTCGTCTAGGTGGGCTTGGACTGGGACCAAAAAGAAAGGGTGTTCAGGAATTTGGCTGGCGTCATTGGGCCTCACGATGATCCCACCTTGGTCCATCGCTGGAAGCATGGAGACGAATTCGATGTTCGCATCATCTGGCAAGATCCTCTCAATGTCATTGCAGGTACGCTTTTCTTGCCAACGCTTTACGCCGGAAAAAAATTGCATTTTTAGGCTGTATCTGTAGTCCTAATGAAGTCCTCTCCGAGGTACATACGAATTAAGAATCAACTGGGTTGGCGCCTAATTTATTTATTTTTTAAGAGAAAGCTTCTGTTCCTGTTGTGCTTTTTTGGTATCTATGCTAGAATAGTATGGAACGTTCTAGTTGCGTTTTGCAATCACGGTCAGACCGTAGCTGAAATGCTCGTAACATACAATTACCTCTGTGATTGGCAATGACACACTGGTTGAACCGGATCAGGCTGTTTCTCGTGTCCGCGACATACAGGGTTTACGTATGTTTGGTCTCTTGTCAGGTATGTACCAAATGAAAGTGGAGACATCTTGGGTGATATCCTTCCACAAGCCTACGTTCATCAAACCTCTTCGTCCGGGTTCTTGGGTCGTTAAGATCGTCTACAGCGATAGCATTGTGTTAGGGGAGGTTAGCTTCCTGGTGTTGCCGCAAGCCTTCTTCAAGGGCCGTCCGGCCGGGCTGAAAGACGTTGTAGCAACGAACAACGGCCCCCCGGCCGGCCTATACTCTGCCGATAACGTGATCGAGTTTGACAGAGAGGCAAACGACACGCAAGAGCGCGTCAAGGAATTCGGATTGAACGCGTTTAACACTGGGCAGAACTTAGATCAGTGGATTGATAGTCGTGTGCGCAGGCACTGGAAATTTCAGGGCGCCTGCCTGGTGTCGGAAGTGGCGATCAAGCGGTGCGGGAGAATCGTGAAATGTAAGGACACGAACTGGAGCTCTCGCTCGCCCGATCCGAAATCGGAAATCGGCGTTGTCAATACCGATGGAAGGCTGCGGTGACCTCCGAGTAGGCTTAGAAAAGTTTATTTGTCCTCGCTCTTTCGTGTACGTCTTTGATTTTGCCGAGAGTTATATCATGATACTAAATCAAATTTATTGTTCACAGAAATGGCTTTGCAGAAGCGCGCTGGAAACCGACGTTTTTGGCTGCCGTTCTAAGTTTCTATAGGCTTTATCCAGGGCATTTTGGAACGCTTACAATGCCGTTTTACAGCGCCCGTAAAACACCAAGTAGTCGTTCTTTAAGTCTTGATGTTTATGGGAAAGTCTTTCCTAGAACACTGCCTGAAACTTTTGAAAACAGCGTTGCAGGTCGTCCTGTCTTGCTGTAAGACATTTTTAGCTGGGTCGTCATGGCGATGTTTATTACCTGGAACCAATTCTGCGGTGGTCGGTGCGAAGCGCTGTCATGTCTGGCATTCGTGCGTGTATTTCGTCGCTGAAATAATTTTATTTCAGCTGGCGCCGTAAGCAAAAGTTTTCTCCGTCATCTCGCAGTTGCTCATCGAGTTCCTTTTGTTTCCTACACCCTCCGCCCCTCACCCCCACTTTTACGAAACGCGGCACGCCCGCGGGTTTATGCGCACAAACTTGCATTCAGCTGCCTCTGGGCGATGCGCATGCGTTGGTTTTGCTTTTTTTTTCTTTTTCTTTTGACTACGCACGATCTCTAGTTAAATTAGTTAAAAAAAGAGCGTATTCTTTGTGAAAATCCCATGTAAAAATGTGAGATCTTTTAAAGAATAATTGCTGATGCTGCGTATTCTGCTTTGCTGCATGTTTGAATTTGGCATGCTGATCCCTGAACGATTTTACTGCATTAAGTCGTTTTGGCTTTGGTAGAGTTTCTGATGCGACGACATAAGCCGCTAGGTAAGGTTGTTTGTATGTTGATGTTAATGCACCATCGCCGGTGTCAACCTGGATTAGGTCTTCCTATGCATGTCGAGTTGTTCTAACTCGAGTGCGGTAATCGGGCTTCACCAGCTCGGTTGTATTTTGTCGCGCATTCTAAGGTGCATGCATTTATTTTGTGGATCTTAAAATCAGAATATTTTTAAGTAGGATTTTTTTTAGGTGGTTGGTTTTTAAATAAAGCTTGCGTATTTAGATCCATGGGGATCATTAATTTTGTTTTTGGAGCTTTATTTCAAGCCAAGACGTATTTATTCTTGCTGAAAAGTCACACTATTTTGCGTGCAAAATGAATACATATTTCGTCCGCTATCCCTTAGTCCTTGACTTCTAGTCTGCTCTGTGGCGCTTATCTATTGCTATGCGCGTGTATGGCTTTAATTGTGCGTGGGCAGTATAGAGTGGTCATTGATTTTTGCTGTCTAAGCATTCTTACAGCGATTTTTCATTGGGCTTTAATTGTGCATGGGCAGTATAGAGTGGTCCTTGATTTTTGCTGTCTAAGCATTCTTACAGCGATTGTTGATATGGCTTTAGTTGTGCATGTGCAGTATATAGTTGCCATTGATATTTGCTGTCTAAGCATTCTTACAGCGATTGCTGCAAGTCCTCTTGCGCGAGTGGAGCAGTATTACCGTTCAGACTTATGACCTTCTGTGCTGATCGTCTTCTGTTCGTTCGAGCTCACGATTTCGAAGTCTTCCCCGTATTATGACAAAGTCAAGATATAATTAAGTTATATAACACCTGGAGGACTACGTACTATCAAGATAAACCTCGCGTGGTGCAAATTGCAAGAACACCATTTTGATGATATCATCGTAACACTCATTCCAAAATACTAATATGCTTCCAGATATACTCCGTCGTAAGCACTTCTAAATACGACGACTACCTTCAACAATTAATACAGTCATGCCGGGAGACACAAGGCTGGGCGGCAAACTTAAGAAGTGGTAGCGCTGAGACCAAATAAGGCAATGTTATCCACACTCCGACCTAGCACCAACATAGGCCAAAACCTCGTTCATGGTCTTACTAACTTGAATTTTGAGAAGCTGTACGGGAGGGCACCTGGTCCTTCTAATACGTACTGCCCTGTGTACTATACACCCTGTCCCCTCTCGATCCCGCAAGCATGCGCAAACACACGACAAACGCACACGTCCTATCTTACAGGTCGGTCACCCCAAGTTCATACAAACACGCCTAGATGCTCTCGAAGTGTCTACTTACAGAAAGACAGCGCTTGTAGGTACCTGAGGCTTTGGAGACACGGTAACTTGGCTCGGCTTGCAAGAGACAAGACAGTGTCTACAGATCTATTTACAAGTCTCGAATGTGTGTCTCTTCTTAACTCTTCAACTACCAATCACCCGTATATATATATATATATACAAACACGAGGACAGTGAAGCTTTGCCCTCGCCATAGTCTCTAACTCCATATAAAATCGACCGACAGGAGCTCGAAATACTTTTGAGCCACGCCGGATCGAATACAATATCTTCACCAAATCCGGCCAGCACCATACTTGGAAATACTGCGTCCATCAGTTACATCATGACTTGGGCAAGTCCTTTGCGAAATCGACGAGAATAACTTTAGCACAGAAGCCTATTTGTAAACATACTAAGATACTCTCGTGAAGCACTACTTGAACACATCCAAGAACATGTCTGTGACATAGATGATGCTGCATGTGAAAATTTTGTTGAACGAAAATTTCAAAAATTATTGAATGCAAAAAGTTCAGACAAAATAGATTGTAGGAAGGTACGCTACTAAAGCACTGAAAGATTGTTAACGAGTTTTGCGACATGACTGAGAAACGGCTAGAATGCGGTGGGTCTCATTCATCTTAGAGAAAGTGATTTCGCTAGTGTTGGCTCTATAGATTAATAGGAATGCAATTGCACTCTAGCCATCTAAAGTTGCGGCTGCCAAGAAAATATAGTATATAAATCTAACTGCCAATGACGCTCCTTAACAAAAGATCGGGTGTAAAAACACTTCCGGAGGAATACTTAGCGACATCACGATCTCCAATAGCATGGTGGAACTCAATAATAAACAGACGCATTTTCCGAAATGCGACATCGCTACGCGGCTTCTAAATTGACCTTATGTTCACTGACCAGCCGTATTTGTTTACTGATTGCGGTGTCCTGCCTTCCGTAGAAACCTCCTGTAAACATCAAACTGTATGGTAAAGTATCCCTTCCAGTTCCTACGCCACCGCCGTACACAAAATGTTTAGTTCTATGGTTTACCTGATAACTCTGCTCGCGTTGTCACTCTTCTACATATTGACTGGAAAATGTTTTACGAGTCTCAACTGTGGATGGCATGTGCACTAAGTTACACGGGTATTTTTACATCCTGTATCCGTGTTTATTCAGATCAAAAGTATTAGCTTAAATCTCTTATTTAAAAATGCCATAATGTATACCGCAAGTGGGATCTGCTGGAGCTGAAGGCTTGAGTTCTGGATATTCAGACAAGACCAATGCCCAAAAAGCCGAAGCCTAGCGTCCTTACCTCATCAACTTGGCAAAGAACTTGTCAGATCCTCAGTTCGGTCAGAGGCGGCGTCCATTAAACGACTTGCAGGTACGAAGTACACAGGTATACCATGCATGCTTGCCAGAGCAGCGTATTTTTGCAACCAAATTTGAACTTAAAGCCTCCCTTTTTAACCAATACGTAGCAAAGCAATGCACTCTCCTGCAGAATTCTGGCACCATCCTCAACCTTGCAAAAAGATGAGGTGACCCCTTCCGCGACATGCGAAAATGCTATCCTTAAGATTATCTCAGACCAAAGCCCAAGGAAAGCCCATGGACATGACGGACTCTCTATTCGCATGCTGCAACTTTGTGCCTGCGCGATAGCTCGACCCTTGGCATTGATCTTCCGTGAAAGCATATTCCGATGTTCTTGGAAGTATGCCAACGTTTACCATGTACATAAGAAAGGTTATCGGCAAATCAAATAAAAGTATGGCCCGATCTCGCTCCAGCATGTGTGCGGCCAGAGTTTTGAAAAAAAAAAACTCGTACTTAACTCTCTATAGTATCACCTTTCAGCGGGGCATTTCTGGTCGAAATCTCAATCAAGTTTCAGACCTGGAAATTTCTAAATTAATCAGCTTCTCTCTATCATCAGTGATACATACAAAGTCTATGAAAGCTTTCATGAAATCCATGAAGTAATTTTTGACACTCTAAAGCCTTCGATAAGGTTTGGCACCAGGGCCTTTTTTGTAAAACTTTACTGCAATCTTATTGCTGGTAGTCTTCAGCTTCGACCAGACCTCCTTTCAAGCAGAAAACTGAGCGTAAAACTGGCTGACTTGAAGTCGCTATCGATGCCAATGGCATTAGGTGTTCCCCCGAGGTTTGGTGCTACACCCACTTCTGTTATTTGGTTACATGAGCGATCTCATAGAGGATTCCTTTCTATTCGCTACTGCAAATGACCATAAAGTGACCGGTTTCTTACCGAGGACATAAACACAGTGGCAAGGTGGGCTAACCAGTGTAAATGCAGCTTAATCCCGACATGTATAAGCAGGCAATTTTTTTTGTTGTTAAGCCAAACATCGGGGTGCAATCACACTTAACATTTAATAGCTTGCCCGTTTCTAGCATACTGGAATCACGCTTGACCTTATCAAGGCATATTTGCCAGGTTATAGTCAAAGCCAGAAAAAACTTTAAATTTCTTTCCAAAATTGTGAATGCATACATCCTCGACCTTTCCTATAAGCAGCTCGTCCGACCTTGGACTATGAATACATAATATGCCATGAACAAAGCAAGGTTATAATGCTTTGATTGTATCTGGCGGCTGGCAAGGTAGTATCGGAAGAAATTGTTTGAAGAGCTCCAAAAGTCTAGCTAAACGTGGATAGTACCGAAATCTCTCGAGCTATTATAAGATAAAGAACCATTGAACTCCTGAATAGCTCGTGGAGCACATCAGCGATCAACCTAGACATAAATATTCGCAGAGTTCAACAAGATCTTTAATATCGCCAGATGCTCGGACAACAAGCTATCACATGAGCTTGGTTCTCGACCCGGCTATCCGCAGCGGTGCGATGTTAAAGCGATTCCAAAGTTTTTTTCTCGGCTTCATACGTTACATTATTGTCGCTGAAATAGCAAGAAAGGTTTCGAATTAGTAAGCAAGACTCGAATGGGCTATAGTGACCTAAGTGAGCATTGCTACAGGCGCAATTTCCAACGTGACGATCCCTTATGCTCATGCACACTTGAACATAAGCCACGAAGCACTTCGTTGCGCTGCCCAGTTTATCTTTAAACAGCGTACGATCCTTCTCAGCAAGCTCCGCTCAGCTGTAAAAGCGTACCTTCCCAATCTACGGAATACGAACTTTGGTGATCTTTTGATATTGGTATTAGTTTCCATATTGCTTACACAAATAGAGCCATTTTAAACGCCACCATAAGCTTTCTTGTAATGCCTGTTTGTTTTGGAAAAGTTAAACCTTGCTTTACGGCGATATATGACCATTTGGAAAAAAAAAACGGGCTGATCACTCGACTTCCTATGCTCTCCCCTAACTTCTTGCATTGATATGCTATGCTTTTTTTCGATAACGTATAACTGCGTGACTGTTTGCACGTGAATTGGGTAAGCAGGGCTCAGGTAAGTTGATTTTCGGCTCGTCCTTTGCCACTAGCCTCACGATTTCTTCGAAATGTAAACGTTTTATATATTATTGCGACTATACTAACCTTTGAAGAAAACTAAATATGGCAAAATTTATTGTTGCATTTTAGTATAAGAACCTCCAGAAAGAGCAACCAGTGAAAATTTTGAAGAAGCAATTGTTACTTACATCTGAGCCTGAAAAATGACATCGCGAATGACATTGCAGGAAACTTAATTCCGCAGCTAATTTTTCACATCCTTAGAGTGCACATCAAATTATTGTATGCTTGTTGTTCAAATTGTGTAAATGCACAGCACCCTTCGGACGGCACAACATTGACTTGTAAGCTTGTCACTGGAGCTTTACTACAGAATCTTGATGGTACCACATTTGAGTTAAGATGTCGAAAAATTTTTGAATGACTTTGTTACCACCTTTTCATTCATCAGTCATCAGTATTGTTTTGTTAAAGCGTTGGAATTTCATAATATTGTGGCGTTTGCTAGGCCTAATGCTGCGGTGGTTATTTACTAACTTTGGCATTCATGAAGGATGCACGAGCAAAGAAACGGGAACTTGTTATTTGTTTCGAGTCACGTCAAGCTCCGTTGGGACCTTGTCAGCCTATGGACGATGGTAGCGGTGGCACATGGGAAAGCGAGCTCAAACTTGAGCTCGCTTGTTGCCACACGTTCTCTTCGACTCCTTTATCATGGCGGCCCAGTTCGTCCCGCCTGTGATCCAGGATAATCCAAATGGATGGGGTCCGTGCGCTTTACCCACTGAATTTAAAGATATTCCATATCAGCCTTTTTCCAAAGGAGACCGAATAGGGAAGGTATCGTTACCATATAGCGTGCTTATATAAGTGGCTACTTGACGATTTGCATATGCTGAGATGCTCCGGTGTTTTCGTAGTGATTCATGCTTCGCTTATACTGCAAATATACTCTGTCGGAGAGAAAATACTATTATCTCGTTAACTTTCATTGTTTAAGGTATCAGACTGGACTGGGCAGTTTCAAGACAAAAGATTCTGGAGTAAGTATGAACGGCAGACAACACCTTTTACCTGTTTCTCAGGTGCACATGGGTACATTGTGATTTAGATATCGTCGCGATCATGCGAGCCTTGAATTTAGAAGCTGCAAATATTCTCTGCGACCGTAGTTGATGTAGACATATGTTTGGTTTCATTCTGTTCTGTGTGAAGATGTGAAAATTTGGGTATGTGTAGTGTATGGAAATTTAGAAACGTTTCTATGCTTTTGCGACTTAAGAACTCATCCTTAAGGATCTCTGTGTGCTGTACGTAATGTTTGAGCTTTTTCTAATAATTATAACTTATAGCAGCACCATCATATGTGTGTCATGAATCATGTCTTTTAATCTATAACGTACAGAGCTTATTTTACTCAAAATATGGATGAAAGTCTCCTTTGAAAGTATTCAGTTGTAATTTTTTTTTTTTTTTTTTTTTTTGCTGCAGTTAATTTTGGCACATTGTGACTATCTATTGTGGCAATTTTTTCAGATAAGTACCAATCCCAGTTTGGTGCTGGTAGTCAACAGTATGCCTACTATCATGATGCAGATGACTCCACATTCCAGTTGGTTGACACATCCAAACCACAAAAAACTGCCTACCAAAGAAATAGGCAGCGCTTTAATAATGCTCGCTTGAAACGGGAGCGAGAAAAACAGCAACGTAACCAGGCCATGATGATGGGTCAGACCCAGCAAAGAGGAAAGCTGCCTCGTAAAACAAACCAAAACAAGATGGGTTACAGAAAATGGAATGACCGATATCAGGTAGACAGCATTCAGCATAAGATGTTGATGTCGCACCTTAAGCTTAAGTTGTAGGAACCTTGGTAGCAGGAAAGGTGATTATGCGACTCTGTTGAGGTTGAGTCTGCGATATTGAAGTTTAAGGTATAGTAAGTCCAATGCTGTGTTGCAGGGCCTATATGGCGTTTTCAATGTTTAATGCTGCATGCTTAATTTACTGACTTAGGCATTCATGTAGGATTGAATGATTTTATGTTCTTGTGTATGTTTTTGCAGCAACAGCAAAAGAACCGGGATGCTTCAGTGGTAGTTCGAGATGACTGGAAAGTGATAGAGGTGATGGACTTTCCACGCCTAAGCAAGTTAAAATTGCCTGACATAGCTGAGCCAGTGGACCTGTGAGTTAGTCGTTTAGTTAACTTACGATCTCATCTAGTAAATTTAGCTGCATGTAAGGAATGACGTTGACCTGAAGTGGAATGAAAAATAAAGCTTTAAATTTGGGTGTTAAATGTAATGTTAGCAGCTCTTGTGAGGTTGATTTGAAAATCCCTTGTTCATATTCCTGCTCCTGTTCTCTATAAAACAAGGATTCTTTGTCCCCTACACTTTTTCTTGAAGTAGAATTTCAGAAATCATCTTTTTAGCTTTCCCAGCGTTTTCTTCTTATGCTTTATGTTCTTGTTAAGCATGACTAGAGAGCTCTTTTGTAAATGCAGCTATGGAAGAGTTTTATTAAGCTATGGTGGTGCATGCATTTATTTCCTGTAATGCATCTGCATTGCGATATGGATTGCTCTTTAGGTGAAGTTCTTTTTACTGTTATTTTTGTTTCATTTATCCGAACTCCATGTGCCACTGTAAAACATAGCCACTCCGTCAATGCTATGAATCTTGCAAACAAGCAGAAACGTAAAAAGAAAGTTTACCTCAACTAGTTTGGCAAATAAGAACTGTGATTCATTAGTAGAGCAGTCAACTCGCCTAGGCACACTAGCTTGTTATGGATTAGTTTACGTTTTTATTTGCCGTAAAAGGTGCTCTGTATTTGTCATTAGAAAATTCTTTGTTTTTGTACAGCTATAATGCTGGCACAATGGAGGTGTATGATAAGTTATACGATCGTGTGACAACAAGAAACGAACGTCCCTTGGAGCAAAACAACCGCGTTTTCCACAAGGTTACCACGACCGACGACCCCATTATCAGGAAACTGGCCAACAAGGGGAACGTGTTTGGTACAGATGCTATAATCTCCACGCTTATGTGCTGCACCAGGTCGGTCGCTTCTTGGGACGTGATTGTGGAAAGAGTCGGGGAGAAATTGTTCTTTGACAAGAGAGACGACTCCCGATTCGGTAAGATAGTGGTGCACCGTTTCTCTTTTATTATTTCAGTATTTTCATCGTTGCCAGTGTAAGCGTTTGGTAACAGACATGGCTGCTTCGTTGCTTTCTTTCAGTAATAATTTATGCTCTATCCTAGATTTGCAAACGGTTTATGAGACAACTCAAGATCAGCTTCCCGAGGAGGGTCTGAATTCTGCATCGAATTTAGCCCTGGAGTCCACATTTATCAACCAGAACTTTTCCCAGCAGTGCTTGAAGAAAGGAGAGACCTTTTCTTTTGAGAACTCAAATCCATTTTCAGTGGACGAGAATGAAGAAGTAGCTTCTGTTGGCTACAGGTTCGTTCCATTTTTTCGGAGATAAGCATTCCTTTTACCCGTTTCGGGCTCTGATGTAGTACTCGCTGCAATAAATTTTCTTTGGACTTTTATCCACAAGCGCGCACTATGTTAGTGTATCGTAATGATGCGTATGGGTAAATGCGGTTCTTTGCCTGCTCTTTCTAAATTTATTTAAACTAATTTAGATACCGGAAGTTTGACTTAGGTGACGGGATCAACTTGGTCGTCCGCTGTGAGCATGATGCCGTCCTGCCAACTGCGGGATCCGAAAATCAGTTCGTGAACATCAAGACTCTGAATGAATTCGATCCCAGGGTATTTCTATGTTTTGAGCATTACTTAGTACGTTACTACTGGCAGCTGAATAATTTCTGTATATCGGTATGTATGTATGTATGTATGTATGTATGTATGTATGTATGTATGTATGTATGTATGTATGTATGTATGTATGT
>QQSS02220400.1:0-10816 GCA_003687565.2 Craspedacusta sowerbii
ACATACATACATACATACATACATACATACATACATACATACATACATACATACATACATACATACATACAGCTACAATTCAAATCTTTCGGTCCAAAAGAGTGCATACGCACACTAAGCCACGTCTTACCAAGAGGGCTAAGTGCAAGCATCGCTTCGGTCAAGTTTTCTTTGCTAATTGCCTGATCAAGCGCTCCAACAATATTTCCTCTCCAAGCCTCCAGCTGAAAAAGCAAGTCGAAATTCCCGGCAGCACTGTGATGCTCAACTATGATTGAAGACAAGCAACATACGGTAGAATGGCTTGCCCTTATGGATAAGGAGCAAACATAAACGGTAAGCAGCAGGACACCCTACACGCAGAAGGAAAATCCATCGAGAAGTTTTCAGCTTCCTGGGACGCCGGCGGGTGCATAACCAAGCCAATGACTACGCAATCTCACTGCGAACATTGCATGCCTTACACTCAGAACTCACATGCTTGAAATGAAAATTCTACATATGAAAATTCTCAATATTCACACATTCAGAGAAATTTCCGCTTCAAACGAGACGGGTTTTTGTTTGCGTCAAACAGTTAAGGATTCAGCTGATTTACGGACGTCTCCCATGGTCCATAGCAGCACGCAGCACGCTACGAGGGGTAGCCCATATAAACAGACCCATCAAACGATCAAAACACAGATCACTTCACAGCATCATAAATCACCTTCGGTTCCAATCATCCTGAATGCTCCCGGTCGATCCGTGTACAAGCCAAAGTGAACGTATTCTCCGCGCCCTGGCGATATACCAGAGTTCTCCGTTAGCAATAACTTTGAAGTTTCCTCTTCTAAATAAAGTGATCATAGTATAGTAATAGCAAAGCGCATCATCAATATAAACCATGCTCAAACAATGCAAAAGAGCGAAACCAAGCAAGTATTGTTTGTTGCCAGGATACCAAAAACATTGACTAATCCTCTTCTAAACAAAACAAAACAAGCAGAAAAAAACGAACGTCCAAAGACTGAGTAAGTCAATGTAGATTATGGAGAATCGATCCAAAGTCTAAGTGAAGCAGTCTAATTAGCACAAAAGCCCTACGGTGAGCCAAAAAAAATACAGAGCCACATGCAGGGTAAGACCAATACTCGCAAAACGCCTGTGCCCACTATCAAAACTTTACAGCACATAAAGCAGCGAAGGCCTCCTTCTAGAAGAGAACCAGATCACCAGTTGGGCTACTACACGACTCCCAGAGTTAAGATAAACGGATTGAGATTCTCCTCGGTGAAACTTACCTTTGAGGTAACGAGCTAACTTTACGACGTCTTTCAGCGCCTCCTCTTTCTTGGGTCGATCTGACACGGCCGAGAGAGGCATGAGCGACCTAAGATTCTTCTTCTTTTTTGAACTCCCTGTAACAAGGGTGCTGAACCTTAGCAAACCCAGCTAAAGATTTCTTACAAACCCGTACTAAGCAACAACAGAATGTTGAGGCAATAACAGTAAAAGATTTCTTACAAACCCATGCAAAGCAGCAACAACGGAATGCTGATGCAGCAACAGTAAAAGAATTCTTACAAACCCATGCTAAGCAACAACAGAATGTTGACGCAACAACAATGGACGCGTAGTCGATGCTAGACTTTAAAGACAAGTGCAGCAAGAAAGAACAACCCCATAAATGAAGCGATTAAGAAAAGATTACCCATACATGCAACACTGCACATAACACCGATTAGCACAGCTGACAAGAATCAAGCCATGCGTCCTTCTATTTTTTCTTTTTTTTTTCCGATCACAACCTAACAAGTCGAGCCAAACGCGGTGACTCTATACAAGCAAGTGCCTACCAATCTTCTGATTTGGGCCAAGTAACGTCATAGCGATATCGTCATCAGCAGCTGCTGTTTCGTCTTCGCAAGGCTGTTTGACAGAGTCATGTTCCGGCAATGGACGTGGACCATCACCAGGCCTCTGTGCATCCGCTCCACTGAAAGATGCAACTTCCTTTTCCCTAGCTTCCTCCAGAACTGGGACTTCCACTGCAGGCGAGCTTGATGCGGCACGTTCATCCGAATGAAATGAAGTCAGCTTTGGATTTTTAGCTTTAAACTTTCCCTTCTTTCCTGAAGCAATGAAAAAAAATATAGCAACACCGTATCGCCTCGAAAGCTTAGCTAGGCATCATAGAATTTTTCAATGACTTTCACTGCTAAACATGCTGACGGGAGATGACCAGGGTAGCAACTAAACTATGCGTAATCTCAAAATCTTGGTAGAAAGTCTCGGAACGTGCATGCCTTAGCAAGAACCTAAGGAAATTGTCGCCTGCCAACTAAAAACAGTGAGACTAGGCTATCGTCGCACACAACGCATTGAATTGAAAGATAATTAATCTGATTGCATATGCATTGGAATTCAGCAAGTCCCTACCTCCTTACCTGTCGGCGGACTAATGTTCTTCTGCTCGGATACGCGCCACCGTCGCACAGTGAAGTCTTCACCTCCCGAATACGCAACATCGGGGTCGCAGCAGCTCCAAGCAAATGACATGACTCTACCAGCGTGGCCCTGATAGTTCGCGACACAGCTAGCGCTTCTCACGTCCCAGACTTGAACAGAACCATCGTAGCTCGCCGAGGCGAGGATTGCCACGGCATGAGGGTTCCACTGAACACGAGTGATGCGACCACCGTGGCCAGCGAGTGAGCACGAAGGTGCCTTCACCTTGACGGGATACTCCAGGTCAGGTTGATTTAAGAAAGTGAGATCGCTAACGCACACGTTAGACTCGTTCGATCCAGATGCAAGCCACCATGAATAATCTGAAACCGCACGAAAATCGATGCAAATATAGTGTCGCTTGTACATTTAGAAACAAAAAAACATCCGAACGATAAGGCGTTTAATTTACTTATTCTTGTACAGCATCAGCTAAAATTTCGTTCGATAATGTGCGACAGCCGTTACGTGCTTAAGGGTCGGGATAAGAACGTAGTTGGCTTCGAGTTTGACCCGGCAAATAATAAGAATGACTATAGGCTAATATCAAGAACACATTATATCAACATAATGCACCACGCCTAAAACAACCCTAAGACGAGACGCTATCGCCTGTTCCAAGCAAGAAACACAGACGAAAAGACACACACACACACACACACCTCAATCACATTTCCGTACACAACGCATAAATGACACACGGCAAGATGCTGTCGGACATTACCGCTTGCTTGAGCCGTGTCACAAATACTATGATGCCAACTGATGCAATTCACAATCTTGCTGTGCACTTCAAGTTGGCACAGCATAATCATGTAGGGCGCGGAGAAAACGTGAACACTCCCATCGTCATTTCCCACGGCCACCGCGCGATAGTCCGCTTTCCAGGCCACTTCGCTGCGGTTCGGAAGAAACTTAAGGTCGTTGTTTTTCTTTATCACGCCATTGACTGCGCAGGCTTCCTCGTTGAAGGCGCCTAGCTTGTGCATGAGCAGGGCACCTTCTCCTCCAACGCTGTAAAGACAGTTGACCTTCACGTTTTGCTGCAATAAGAAATCTCCATTTTCGACCGGGATTCCATCTAAGACAATTATAAATAAAAAATAAAAAATAAATAAAAACGAATCATACTAAGCCATGGACTATCAGAAAAAGACAAAAAAACAAAACAAAAAAACAACAACAACAACAAAAACAAAGCACTTTAAAAAATAAAGGGCTCATTTAAACCATGCTTTAAAATATACAAATTCATTAGAAATTTATTTAATTTCTTTTCAGTATAACTTAACCATTGGCTCTTGGATGCAGTGAATTAAACCCAGATAACTTCAGCTCACGTACCCCTGTGCAAAAATGAGCAGACCGGACCCCACGATAGCGAGTACACGGTTTTCTTGTGATACGTGGCGGAAATATCGGATTTCATGGTAAGAAAGTTATAGCATCCTACATGGCCGTCGTCCGTGGCGAACCCAAGAATGCCCTCCTTGTTCGGATGCATGGCGACGACGGTAACTTTGCTTTTAATGTTATGGGACAGCGTGACGCAACTGTATGGGTTGTCGTCTTTACCGATATTCCAGACCCGAATCGTGCTGTCACCAACGCCCACGGCTATAGCGAGTGGGAATAGCGGCGTGCAAGACAGGGAGTACGCAAACCCACCAAAGGAAGGTAACTTCGTCGCTGGCGAGAGAGTTGACGCATGCCAGACAATTAACTATGAAAGAGAACATCGAAGAGTAAGCTCACAAGCAGAAGACGAGTTGCTCAAAGACGAAGATTAACATCCAGCAGCGACCACGGCGAAGAAAAACCAGAACCAGACCAAAAAGGGAATGATCCTACAAGGGAATAAACCGAAACATTTTGACATATCGAATGTCAGCCTAATAACCCAACAGGAACTGCAAACCATGAATACCATCGGGGGGTTCAGACGATGCGCACAAAAGCCACCCCAGAGTTCGTTTCGGATAAACGCACATGGACAGGCAAAGAAATGTTAGGTTGCAACAAATTGACAACATGCCGAGATGCGGGATTAGTGAAAAGCTCAGCGCAATAAAAGGACGCTCGCAAACTTGCGCCGGAGTAAAATACCACCAAAGGCCTTCTGATCTGCTTAGTTATGTCGCGTTGAAGCAGTTGGAGGACATCAAAGGTCCAACAAAAATGCACAACTAACCACTAATCACTGCACAACACGAGATTACGTTCGTTAATTAGACAAGCTACTTCACTGGACCAGAATGAAGACTGAACATTTAAAGTTCTGGGAAAAAACGGCGGAGAATAGATTACTAGTGCAATAAAATGGTCGCCGAAACGTGATCAAAACTTGCACTTCATGAAAATTACCGAAATGACCTGCCCGTCAAAAACAACAACCATAAAATCATCATATCAACAACAACAACAAAAAAAACAACAACAACAACCAACAACAAACTACCAATAGCACCAATTTAAAGAAAGGCGGGCACATCAATGCAAATATATCTTCAGATGCTCGAACTCTAACAAAAAAATTGATTCGGGTTTGCATAGCCGACTCCGATACCAAGTCGATGACTAACCTGGCGGTCCATCGAGACAGACACGAAGTGCTCCGATAAGGCAGACCCAACAATCGCAAAAACAGCTCGCGTGTGGCCTGACTCCAACACAGTGTGAGCCTCACTCTCGATGTTCCAAGCAATAAGTGCTCCGCTAAGATTTGAAGAGAAACACCGAAGGTCGATCTCGGACACGGGCAAACAATACCACATTAAGAATGGTCTGATGAAAGATATAGAGCTTAAATTTACAGCTAGCAATCAACTGCTTTGTTCTTGGACAAAGCGTATTCCTGTGCATCATTCACTTACATCGCAGGTCGCTAAAACTAATTCAACCGACAACAACCAAAAAAAAATCAAGATCGCACCTAGCATGCGAAGAAATAATCGTGCACTCATCCAACCACAGGGCAGCCAGCCACGCTTTGGTTTTTCCTTCAGAAGATTTAGCAGAAGACTTGGCCTTCTTCACATCCTGCGGTTGCTTAAAGCAGAGCACTGATTTCTCCTTTGCCGCATCCCATATTCGTATACACTGGTCTTTCGAAGCAGAGGCGAACCTATAACCACCTGAAATTCAATTAGATTAATGAGTAACGGCAATAAAAAACCACACAATGGAAAAAACTCGAAGTCCAAAAGTGGACAGCCACAGGGACGCAAGTATTAGCGATAAATTTAAATATTTAAGTGCAAGAAAAGCGTTACACACAACAGATATGAAACATTATTCGTCATGGTTCTCTACCTCACCAACTACGGAAGACTAACAAAGAAAAAGAAACAAATTGATCTAGTTCCAAAACCAATTAAACAGATAAAAAATCTAGCCGATTTGATAAGAAGATATAATAGTAAAAGAGAGAAAGCTGAAACTTCCTACTGTGCAAGTATGGATTAAAATAGCATATCCACTTTACGACATTTCAAACCGCTATTGCTACTTTTATTTGCAACTTTTCCCACGTTTTACAAAGGCTTTCAGCGATTCTACATACATACGGCTTTGCGTCGCAAGGCACGATCCAGTACAAAGACGCTCCGCAAGACAATATACTCGAATAACAGGAAAGAACAAATAAAACTCGAATAACAATAAAGCAAAACAAAAACCAAACCATTTCAGAGGTTATTATCAAGTTTGCGCATCCTCTCTAAAAGAATAGTAACTGCAAATGACTGCGGAAGTGACTGTAACTGCAGATTAGTTACTGCAATAGTAATGAAATGATCACATATCCAATATACATACCCTTAGACACAGGACACCATGACAACGCAGTTATATCTTCAACGTGGCTCTTGTAGTGCTGCAAAATCTCGGGTTTCGCAAGGTTGGCCACAACTATGTTCCCATTGCTGTAGCTGAAAACAGAATCGATCTACCAGTGTTAAGAAAGCATGAAAAGCTTGCTATTACTAAGACAAAAAATTGATTTGAACATTCAAACCATCATTTCGAAGTCTCATTAACCCTAATATTTTAAAATCCAACATTCTACAATGGTAATAAATAAGGTTAAATAGATTTCATATTCGTCTAAAACAGATAAGCTTCACATGCTCGTCGACCACTTTTAATAGCTGGCTTTCCGCCGTAGCTCTGTTGCAAGTTTGGTCTGCGTAGAAAGTTCGTTGAAAAAAAAAGAGAAATTACTTGCCCTGGCTGATGGTAAGAATTTATTTTATCAGTAATGCTAGTGTTGGCTGCTAACTTAAGACATTAGTTTACAGTTCTCAGTCAGCTAATGCATGTGCCGGAAAGTTGAGCTATCAAGCACGTAAACATTTGCAAAACAAGTAAGACTGGCATCAGTCGGCGCACAAGATCAGGCTCATGTACCTTCGAGGGCAAGCATAACAGAAGTTTACTGCTGACAGTTCAATTACACATCCACAGGGCGACATAAGCATTGCAGATTAGAAAGCAATTCAACCGGCAGCGGCAGTCACCTCAAGATTTTTGATAAACAATACATGGGCTTCGTAAGCATAAGCTAGAATGTTAATTATATATATATATATAACCATGCATAAAAGCTTCACGCAAAAAGTCAGCTAAATAAGAAAACATTTAGAGGCCTCTGCCGCATTTATAGTTATTGATTTATTATTACGGTATTATAAACAGGCAGAATGACAGGTCCGGGGAGAAAAAATCCATACTAAATTCTTAATCAGCATCAATTGCCTGATTGCCAAGGTATTGAACTAAACTTTCCATTAATGCACAGAATGGGGTATTTTATTTTCAAATGTCTGAAATTCTCATCTCTACAAAGTTGCCTGCATATACGGAAGTCATGGAACGTTTTTTTCTATCACAAACAGACGGCTTGCGAAACATCACATTCAACAACTTATGTCTCTGGTTGCAGAAACATATTGAAAAGTCAAATGTTTGTTCAATGAACATTACAAACTGAAGAAATATTAGCGAAGAGCTCTTAAATATCACTGAAGAAGAAAAAGGCAAGGAGGGATGCCTTAGAAGAGAGTCTTTTTGATCATGTGGATGACAAGAGGATGATTAGCATTCAGGAAGACAGGCAGTTCCTGTTAGCTCAGCTTTAAGGCGGGATAAGTTGGGAAGTGCAAGCCGGGGGGTGCTGAAAAGGCCATGGTTAAAAGAGAAAGAGATGATCGCAGCACAGAAGAAAAACTTCATGAGAAGAAAAGGCACAGAAGAACAAGAAAAGGTGGCCAGAGAGGATTTTTCAGACATCCGAAAGTGGACAGTAATCTGGCAATAAAAGGAAGCAGTTGGCGAGCCATCTTTAGGCACAACTTCAAAGGGAAGAGAACGGAAACGTGGCATCCAAAAAATACTGAACTATAAGTTAGAAATAAGCTGGATAACGGTCAGCGATGTGCACTAGTCCCTACTCCAGCACTGCAGCACCTCGGTTACGACCCAGCAGATTTTAAAATTAATCGATCGTTCTTATGAAGAAAAAGGATGAAATGCAGGCTGCAAATCTCAGAGGGCTTGAAAGCAGAATTTAGGTTTACAGTTCTGCTAACAATACAATCGGATTAGAAATTACTGGAATATATCAGTAGTACACAAATTTTAGACCGGCTCCAAATGCTCATGTCTATACTAGGAGTTGATCAACTTCTTTTTGTTCGATGTGGCACTTAAGAAGCTGCACCGGCAGCTGTTTATGATGCAACTGTAGCATGGAGCATAGCTGATGAACCCAAGTGTGTGTGTGGTTCGACAATAGTTCCTTTAATAGTGCTGCAATAAATGGTGCTTGGATCCTACTGGAGCTGAAGCTTGTCAAAGATTTGTCTGCTTTGCGTTCCGTCATCACATTTTCGAAAAAGTCTTAGCGACAACAGTTACTTTTTCTCTTGGCCCTTCACAGAGTCCAGACACCATAATTTTCAAAAGGTCTCATAGCAGTTGGGAATTCATTGACCAGTCAAAGTTTCAGGCAAAAGTTCGAATGACATCGCGCACCGTGCCGTACCCAGTGTCGCAGATGAATTATTGCCTTTGTCGAAAACCAAGGGCGACAGCTTCCGCCTCGTATGATTACCAATTCTGAAAACAATATTTTTTCGAGGATGCTCATTCAAAGATAAAGCAAGAATCGAGCCAGCAGGATTGCCCAAGACTTATTTTCGTCGAAATCTCGATGGTGGGCAGCCAATTCAGAGAAACGGGAGAGAGAGAGAGAGAGAGAGAGAGAGAGAGAGTGAATGTCAGAGGTGTGTCTTTTCAGAGTGACTCCGTATGTCAAGGCCTGCTTTGAAGCGCCGCCAGCGCCATCTCACCTTTGTTGATCTCAAGTTTATCGAGGAGACTGACAAATACAAGAAACAGCTTCTCAGATCGCAATGAAATATTTGTTAAGAAATTTGTGTTGCTTCCCAGAAAAGCTGATTGCACAGGCTTTTGTTGACCACAAAGTTTGCGATTACAAAAAAGCCTGATATTCATACACCCTCCAAGCACAGGGTGTAGAACATCCTTAAACAGGATAGCTGCTGATACTACGCTGTTGAAATCCAAGACCTAGGAAGATATTGCCACCGAGACCGGTCATAAATTATTCACAATCATCGGTCACGGGAAACGTTCCTCAACAAAGATATGAAGTTTTGATCTGCAGATTCTGGCTATCAGTTGGCGTAGAACACTGTTAGTTGTACGAGCATCTAAACAACCTTGCAGAACGTTGGATTGCTTAAATAAACGAATCAACAAGCTGCACAGACCGATGAGAACCAAAAACAGTTACTTCTTTTTATTCTCTATTAGAAACAAGAACCGCAAGCGATTTCTTGATCCAGCGACGAATACCCTAACAATTTTCTAACCAGACAAATTTTTTGTCATTTCGACAGTCTCAACGCAGAAGGACAATAATAATTACGATATGCAGCAGTTGTTCGAATGTGCTTCACTAAACCAATCTTGCTCTCAGCCAATAATATTTGCCCAAATCATTCGTATTGCAGAATGCTGACCGAATGAGCCTTCAATGGGTATTCTCATAGATACGAACTTCGAGGTAGCGACCTCTAAAATGCGTTTTATTCAAATAAAATTTTCAGTATAATTATTTTTTCATAGAAGTCAACCGTTCAAGAGGGTTTCTCATAAGAAAACTGAAAAAAAAAAACAAACATTTTGGATGAATAAGGACATATACATTTTCATACATATATATATATATATATATATATATATATATTCGTTTTTCTTACGATTTTCATACATGCAACATCTGTGAATCCAGTGCAGGTCAAACTAGATTTATTGAAAGTGGAAAATCACTTCATCAATGGTCCTTGCAGCACCGGAGAACTTACTATTGTAAGTCAGGCACATAAAAAAGAAACCAGAACAAATATGGTCCTACTAGACATATTGCGGCAAATGTTGCATGACTATCAACGTGAAAACGATATTAAAGACAAGAAGAGCATCTGTCAACAATGATCAGCCTGCATTAAAATACTAGGATAATAATGATGACAAGAGTCATTTCGAATTTCCCCACTACAGCAACAGTTTGCACCAGCTATTTAACTGCAAACTGTTGCTAACCGACTAACAAAATATTAACGTTCAGTACTACCTCATGGAGTGCATGCTGTGACAACTGCAACCTTCAAGCCAAGCGGATTTAACTGTAACTACAAAATGCCATGCGTTTCTCAAGAATGTTACGGTCAAGCCAAGGTTACGCACACCATCAGCAATTCTCTTCATTAATTCGCTGGAAAGCCCGGAAACCGACATTACATTAATCCATACGACTATCATCTTCCAAGAAATAAGGTCTATCTCATTCTTTTATGCATATTGATGTTTATAGGTATGATCAAGTTAATTTTATTTCATGACGGACATATTAACAAATAGAAGACTCTATTTTGCCATCAAAAGCAAACAGATATAAGCCAATATATATATTTTTACACTCATAACCTATGAAAAATAAACAACTGACAAGGAGGGATTATCATTGGTGGTATGCAAGGAACATGTTTAATGTCATTTTACAGCACCATCACAAGACTGTTTTGAAATTTACCAAACTTCTCAAATGTTCAAGGCAAAGAATAAAGAATATTTCTTCGAAGACCCACAAGAAAGATCTAGACGATGTCACTTCACTTTTCACAAATGTACCAGTAAATGAGACCATAGAAATCCTTGTTGGGAAAGCCTTTCAAGACGATTGGTTAAACAAAACTCATAAACTTTGCATCTCTCGAGCTGACCTACGCAAGCTACTCCA
>QQSS02220411.1:0-10815 GCA_003687565.2 Craspedacusta sowerbii
GATGATGATGATGATGATGATGATGATGATGATGATGATGATGATGATGATGATGATGATGATGATGATGTTGATGAAAAAACTCAAAAGAGTATTCCCTAATTCGACCACGATAAGAAGATCACAAAAAGCTTTTAGTGTTACTGCGAAAAATTCTTAGAAATCAGCAAGAGACTAATCCCAACATTCGCTAAACAAGTGTGCAAAATATTCTTCTTAAAAGGCCTCCGCAACGTTATAACCTCAGCTCGGTTTGTAGTTCCATCGTGGATTCCTCTTCTCCAGAAACTACAGACGAGCTTCAATTTAAAACCGCCTTCATATGAGGAAATTTGTAAAATTGTAAACAAGATGAAATCATCTGGTTCTTCTTGTTCTTTTGATCAAGTTTCTATAATTGCCTTGAAACGTTGGCCCTATCTATGCAGCTACGTAACTGCCATCTGCGCTATATTCTGGTCAACAAAACGCATACCCACTCCGTATCGTAAAGCAATAGCAATTCAATTCATAAGCAAGGCGATGACTCGAAACCGGAAAATTTTTGTCCGATTACCCTTGAGCCGGTAACTCTGAAGATATTCACGTCGTTTCTGCGGAATCGAATTTATTCCTTTCTGATTGAGCATCAGTACGCGGAGAGCTACATTCAAAAAGGCTTTATTCCGAGAATGAGTGGAACCTGTGAGCACATCGCATCTATGTCGTACATCATCAACTATGCACGCTTAAAACAAAGAAGTGTTGTAATCACTCTGCTGGACCTATAGGATGCGTTCGGCGAAGTGAACCACGATCTTATTGACTGCATACTTGAATAACACCGCTTCCCTAAAGAGGTGGCTTCGACGATTCGCGACCTGTATTCAGACTTCGGGATTGCGTTTGCAACAAATTCATTTATAACGGATTTATTCCGGTTCGCAAAGGAGTACTTCATGGAGATTGTCTTAGACCCCGTATATTCAAGATGATTTTGCATGCGTTTATATTACAGTACATACATAGTTACTGTAAGTACATAGTTACATAGTTACTATAGTACATAAAGTCACCCCCTTTCGAAAAGTTTGGATTTAAGTTTCGAGTCTGATGTCGCACCTGCATTGGTTTCAACTTGCCGACGACGCAGCTGCTGTGAGCTCCGGCGAGTCGGAAAACCAGGTTCATCTAAATGCCTTCTCGCGGTGGTGTGCGTGGAGCAGGATTGTTATCAGAGTGGATGAATGCCATACCTTCGGAATTCACAAGCAGGAAAGCGCTTCAAGGCAATTCAAGCCTAATATCTTTGTTAACAACGCAACGTAAATCTCGTTAACATCGGAGAATTATTTGTCTACCTTGGTCGACATTTTCACTTCCATATGTCAGGAACAAATCATAAACAAAAGTTAATTGATTGCTTCACAACTCGGTTGGACCGCGTAAATAGCCTTCTACTTCATCAACGCTTCAAGCTACTCATATATCAACGCTTCGTATCTAAAATCAGTTGGAACTTGACAGTTTCCGACATAACTGAATCGTGGGTCAGGAAAGTTCTTGAAAACAAGGCACGGCACTATATTCGACTATGGCTAGACTTGCCAATTAGCTGCGCAGTAACCCTCGGTCGCAATAAGTACGGCCTCGGTATCTACCTTGTTTCTGCACGGTTTTTGCAATGTCAAGTGACATATCGTAAGTGTCTTAAACTATCCAAGAATCCAGACGTCGTTTCGATTTACAACAGCACGAGTTCTGGCAAGAACATCCGCCCGGTCAAGCAGTCATAAAAGACCTGCGCAGAAATTCTGAGAGTTGCCTTCTTTTGAAACTAACGACCCAGTTGCTAGTCATGAAATCAATATGGGACCAAGGTCTCCCTACCTGTGCAAAATACTAGTCTGCAGTCTGCAAACAGATGCCGCGATCTATTTATACTTTTGCGATTCGATATTTATGCAACATTCTATCCAACAGTAGCAACACTTTCAAATGGGGTAGCGTTCCTAGCCCAAATTGCCTTCATTGCCAGCACCGCAAACACTGGGTCACGTTGTTGGAGGGTGCAAGCAAGCACTCAAGGAAGGAAAATTTAACTGGAGACACGACTCAGTCCTCCTTCACTTCACCAAAGGTACATCCTCCATTCCCAATGTGAAAGTATATAGTGACCTCAAGGATGGTAGTTTCTTCATGTCTCCAAGTGTAGTGAGTGGTGACAGTCTAAGACCAGACCTAATTGTTTTGAAGGGACTGGACATGTTCATAATGGAGTTGACGATCGGGTTTGAAACAAATATGTCAAAAAATGCAGACGGAAAGCAACGGCACTACCAAGGCCTAATTAAAAAGATCAACCCGGGAGGCAAGGTAAGGTTCCTAAACCTCTCCATGGGCGCCAGTGGGGTGCTGTGCAGCCAGTCAAACCAAATCTTGGAATGGCTGCGAGAAGTTGGATTAACACAGCGAGATGCCCTGTACACCTTGAAAAGGATTATGAATGTATGCTTACGGTGCACATACGTCTTGTTTTGCAAAAGAGACGAGGAGATCGAAATTTCCGAAACTTTTATTCTGCTGAACGCTGTGTCAGCAACCCTGACATGCCTGCTTGCAGCGAGTGGCAATGGTTGACATTTAGAAATTCACTTGTAATTTTGCAGGTGAAAGTTCTTCTAGAAAATATATAATTGAAGTTTGAAAAAATTATTATTGTTATTGTTATTTACGCTATTATTACTATAAAATAGTATTGTGGCAAGGTTTGTACATGGCTAGGTGGTTAATGTTATTGTAGCCATGAGAAGGCAAGTACAGGTTACATTCTTGCAAGATGCGATTAAGCCAAGATATTTCTATTGTGCATGCAACTTCCTCCTAAGCCCGGCCATAGGCTGAGCTTATAGGGTTTCAATTGTAAAAATCTTTGCATACTCATTATAGTTGGATTATTTATCTTTTCCTATTTAACATGCTTTGTACTTCCTACGATAGACGGAATGCATGCACCTTGCGCGGTGAGTGTGTTAAGTGCCATAAGAATTTGGGTTTGAGGTTTGAAGGATTTGTAAGGTCTTGGAAACCGGTGCTTATGGGATGCAAGCTTTTGGTCAAATAACCCGGAAGCGCGGTCACAACGAAGCTTCTGAATTCGGTAGGCGTTTTTGGAATGATTGTGACGCGCTCCAGCTTGGGCCGTCCTCGTCATTCTAGTATTTTCCCGACTTTGGACTTCTCATTTTCAGGTGGGATCGTTTCAATTGTTCGTGGAAGGCTACAAGGACGCCGAGTTCTTTCTTAGGAAATGGGAGACTGAGCCTCTGAATCAAGACACTTTGGCAGACTTTCATATCCTCTTCGAAAAGCTTGTTTGTCTCGACTACATAATCCGCAACACCGGTAAATATCCTTATATCTGCCCCACATGACACCGGCTCAATTTTCCTGTATGCGTTGTTGTTACTGCTAATTTTCCTCTGCGGGTGACTTTGGTTCGGTATTAATAACTAATGGTGTTTACGGCGAGCCCGATGACTGAGCGATCGTTAAGTTTTTAAGGTCGGCTGAACTGGATGCTTCCACCTGTACCTGTGTATGATATCGTGCAGGACATGAAAACTTTGTCTATCTCCGGTTAATTACCGTTTTAGATCGCGGGAATGACAATTGGCTGATTCGCTTTGACCCCGCTCCAGTCGTAGAAGGCACTGCTTTTGTAGAACACCCTCGCGAGTCAGCCTGTGAGGTACGTTCGTCCAAGTGGTATATTCGATATATTTTGCATCTTTTTGAGCACCGGCTTGTGAGGTAGTACGCTGTTGAGTCCGTCTTATTTAATGCTTGAGTTGACACTGGCACTTTCATAGTGCTAGTTACGAATCGGAGTATGCACCCGGTTTTCACTTGCGTAGAGGTAGTTGCGAACCAAAGCAGACACCCGGTTTTCACTTGCGTAGTGGTAGTTACGAACCAGAGTAGGCACCCAGTTTTCGCTTGCCTTTTGAAATGCTTTGATGATGTTCTATGTGCATTAAGTGTTGCGCTCGCTTAAGGATGGTGCTGACTGTGACGGCGCCGAAAACTGGAGTTTGGTCGGCAGGCCGAAGGTCTCTATTGCTGCCATTGATAATGGCCTTGCGTTTCCAATGAAGCATCCAGACTCGTGGAGATTATGTGAGTCTTCATAAAGAAAACTAAATTATGCTTATTTGATATTATGTTGCGGTTTGTTTTGACCATGCTATGAAGCGTGACTGCTTTTTGCTCAAGAATAGTGTATCATACTCCCCAGAAGGCTGCAACCTGTGGTTGCCGATCAGTCAGTTGTCTTCGATGTGCACTCGTTATTTTTTTCCTAGGTTTTCCTAGTTTCCTTTGTAGCCCTTCAGGTAAGATCAAATGATTTATGTAAATAAGAAAGTATTGGTATGGCTAATATGTAAGACCGCAAATGGAAATAGATAGCATCATCTGATAATCATGATACCTCTTGTTATTGCAATGGTTTTGATCATGTATCATGCATGCATCATAATTCGATATTGCGCGGAGCCTGTCAGTTCGCGGTTGCCTGGATATTTGTTTTGGGGGGGGGGGGGGGGGCTTGGACTTGGGGATGCGCGGGTGCCTGGAATTTGCGGCTAATGAAGGCCAGATAAGCTTAAGTTTAGTTCAGCCTGTAAGCAACTTTTTTTAGTTTGAACTTAGAGTTCCTGTTTCTAACAAAGGGGAAAAGAAAAGGTTAGGAGTCACGTAGCATGAAAGCATTGGAAAATAGAAATCTCCTCTTGAATCACTGCCAAAAAGCCTTCATATTGCGAGAAGCCAAAATCATAGAGAGAGACTAGATCAGGAGCCATTTGAAGTCAAATGCTTGCATTCCTGCCATACATTGCATTGGCCATGACTTGCCAGTAAGGCGGTAAACATGAACGAAAAATTCAATCATTCCTTGTAAAGCATTCGGCAAGTCGATGTTTATGGATGGGATAAGGGGAATGATGAATCCGGTGTTTTATTTTTTGTTTTGTAGATCCTTATCGCTGGGCGTGGCTGCCATATGCGAAAGTTCCATTCTCAGATCACATTCGAGACCTGATCCTACCTCGGTTGGCTGACATGAATTTTGTTCAAAGCCTAGTAGAAGACCTTTTCGAGCTCTTCTCTGTAAGGACCTTGACTTCGGTTTATAAATTGTGCGTCAATGTCAGGCTTTCCTGATCCTGCTATTCATGTCACTTCTGAGCCTGCTTCTTCGAGCGGAAGCGCTGTGCAATCGAAGGATTGATTTGTTTTCTCCTTTTTTGTACTGTTTTTTTTTTCCCGGAGTGCATTCGCTTTGCTGGTTAATCAGTGATCGAGAATCTTTATGAATGAGCATACCTTTATTTTGATCTCACTGATAAATGACTTCTTGCGTAATGCTTCAGGAGGATAAAGGCTTCGATAGAGGAAATTTCGAAAAGCAAATGTCTGTTATGCGAGGACAGGTTGGGTTTTTGTTGTTGTTGTTGCTTTTTTTTCTGTTTTTTTTTTTTTTGCTGAGTTGCTGTCTTACGCTGACTATCAAGACTCTCCTGGTGGACGATATTTAGTTCACCCAGTATAATGCTAAATCGTATATCAGGCTAGTCTTGCGAATCCGTCTTCGATTCGGAAACGCTAAGGAAAAAGCCATAAACCACGCTGAAGATATTCTTTCCTAATTCTGTGTCCTTGGCCAACTAGTCTTGGTCAAAATTGTACGTTTCGGGTTCTCGTGGGATTTTTGTTGTTGTTGTTGTTGTTGTTGTTGTTGTTGTTGTTGTTGTTGTTGTTGTTGTGGTTGTAGATCGTGGATTTGCATGTTTCGTGTTGCTGTGGTCACGTTCCAATTGTGTTGTTCTAGATTCTGAACTTGAATCAGGCATTGCGCGACAAGAAGTCACCGGCGCAACTTGTTCAGATGCCCCCCGTGTACGTGCAGCGCAGGCGTGCTGCAGACTCCAAAGACGGCCGTGGCCACAGCTTTGTGCAGAGCTTTCACGACAAGATTCCCTTCTTCTCCTGGTGCTAGCAACGACGATGCCGGCGTCTCGAATTGGTGACTCTTGCTGGAGTTTCGTCAAATTTAAATGCGGTGCCGAGGATTTTGGAGTCTTTCCTCAACCCTACCATCTAAACGCCTACCACTACCCGGTCCTTTACCACCAGTTGAGTGCTACCCCGAAATCGGTTCAGCACGCGTTTTTAACCTTTGCCTACTGCGTGCCCTTTGGTCACTCGAAGAAGTGCGTCCGCCTTTGCATGTAATTTACTGGCGCGTTAAAGTTCCGAATAAGCGTTGCCTTAGAATTTCGCTAAATGAAAACTGTCTCTATTTGTACCTTTAAAATGTTGACTTTGCAGTCTATAGTTCGTTGTTTGGGTGGAATATAATGTAGAATGCTCTTCAAATACTTTGTTGTATATTCGCGTAAATATATTGCTGACATGTGAATTCGACTGGTGCTGTAGCTATTTCGTAGGTTATTTGGATTGTTTGTTGTCGTTTTTTTTTTCTGCCTTGAAGGGTTTGTCTCAAGTCGCACTCCTATAGATATAGACTGAAGATTCATGGTTTTTTGCTTTTTTGTTTGCGCAAATTGTATGTGCTCTATTCCGGAGATTCTTGAGAATTTTGTGGGCAATCCCTTTCAAGGATTATGGGGAACAGTATCAGCAAAACGTGCTGTTATTGGGCATTTTTTGGGCAATCCTTTGCAAGCAATTATGGGGAACGGTATCCGCGAAACGTGCTGTTATTGGGCAGTGGTTTTAAGCCTTACTCATTTTCACCGAAAGATAAGTGCAGATATTTTACTGTGAAACGCATATGCTTAGTTAAAAGCGAGTGACTGTGTGTTGGTGCAAGGTGTGTCAGACTGCGTTGGAAGCCTTATGGAAAGGCGTGTCGAGAAGTCGTGTCGAATTTTTCTACAGCCAAGAGACGACACTCCGTTGGTGTCAGTGTATGAAATATCCTTTAAGACTTCGGTTTGTTCTCGCACTGTTCCCGTCAACCTTGCTGCAGCCTGTCTCACTTCGTCATTCGCATTGGCGCTACTGCAAGATGCGGGTCCTGTCTCGCATCATGTTGTTGCGGAGGCACGAGTTAATGGTTGATACCTCAAGGTATTGGTCGGACTTGTCAGCACTCTTGCTTTCTTTTCATAATCATCTAGTTTGGGTAGAAGAAGCCGCACTTTGCTGCTCAGCTCTCATTTGTTTTGATCGATAATTTATGCCAACAATCCGCATGTTTCCTTTCCGATTGATCTCTTTATTTAGTTTCACAACGAAGGCAGCAAGTGCGCATTTCCAGTCGTGTAATGATCTTGAAGTAAATAAAGTTGTTCACAGAACATGTTTGTATTTTAAGAAGCTATCAATCGATGTCAAGCTTTGGCGTTCCTTTTTGGGAATAGGGAAAAAACAGATAACTGATTATTTGTATGGATAGCAACGCGTGTTATCAATAAATTATATAAAGAATTTTATTCTCTGGGGCCACAAATCTCATAATGCGTTCTCTTTCTGAGGCCTTTCATGAAAAGCCTTTTTGTTTTAAGTTTGATTTTCAAATATTTTCAGGTTAGTTTGCTGTTGCCTGTGTAATAGTTCTCACGTTTCCCTATTCTCTAAGTTTTTTTCTCGCCAGATCTTCGTTGGCACAAGAGTTTCCTTGTCGCGTTACTTTTTTTCTTCCTTATGCCGATGAAGAGGTAATTCGCATTCTCATCTTGCTTTATTTTAAATTCTGTTTCTTAGTGATAGTTACTTGTTTTTGATGGTTTCTTGTTTTTGATAGCCGTTTGCTTGTGATAGTTGTTTATGATAGTTGCTTGTTTTTAACAGTTTCTTGTTTGTGATAGGTGCTTGTTGTGATAGTTTCTTGTTTTTGATAGTTGTTTGTTTGTATTAGTTACTTGTTTTTGACATTTTCTTGTTTGAGAGAGTTGTTTTTTTTTTTGTTATAGTTGTTCGTTTGTAATAGTTGCTTGTTGTTGACATTTTCTTGTTTGAGAGAGTTGTTTTTTTGCGATAGTTGTTTGTTTTTGACGGTTTCTTGTTTGTGATAGTTGTTTGTTTGTTTGTGATTATTTTTGATAGTTTCGTGTTTGTGAAAGTTATATCCTTGTGATACTTGTTTGCTTTCGATGGTCATTTGTTTGTGATGGTTGTTGGCGGAACTAAAGCAGATCTTGTACTTTCATGTTCTAAGCAGAGTCGAGTATTACTTAAAAAAAAAAGATTCCTATGCGTGGAAGATTTGATGGGTTTTCTTGCTTGCCCTATAACTTTTGTGGTCATTCTTCTTTGTTCTTTTTGTTTCTGGTCTTGTTGTATTCAGAGTCGGCTCTGGTGGTCACTTGCTTAAACTCAGCTTGTGTAACTCACCTGCTCAAACTCGGCTTGTGTAACTCACCTGCTCAAACTCAGCTTGTGTAACTGCTCTCTAGACAGGCCTGTTACTGTGTTACTTATTAATTTTCTTCATTGCGGCCTTGCCTTTTGCTTTTATTCAATGCTCGTTCTCTTCATTTTTAAATTGGTGTATTGCCAATCTTAACTAAGTGGCCTTAGCTGGTCTAAGTTTATACTTAATTGTTTATGGTCTCCAGTCTTTGGCTTTTTGAGTCAAGTGCTTCAGGCTCTGAAACTCTTTCGGTAAGTGAAGCTATTGGGCTTTTTCAAGCGAGGCAAGTATCCTTTTTTTCGTAATTTGTTCTTCATACTGTTTGTTGTTGTAGTTGTCGTTATTGTTGTTGTTGTTGTTATTCTTGTTGTTGTTATTCTTGTTGTTGTTGTTGTTGTTGTTGTCGTTGAACAACAACATCGTGAACTTCCTGCTGCTTGAAATCCTAATTCATGAGCGCGTTTCCTTTACGCGCTTTAGGGATTAAATGTCATGGAGTTGCAGATGCAGATTGGCGTACTGTGACTCCAATATGCGCTTTGCATGGCGTCACGAGTTTTGATGGCGCTGGTGTTTGCGAATGTTTATGTCTATTTCATATGGCGTTTAAGATCGCGAGCAGACCATTGCCTTCATAATTCGAATTTTCGGCCTGCTACGTTGTTCGTTTTGGCGCCTTAGCCTTATGACAGGTCGTGTGAGGGTTCAAGTGACATCCTGCGTTTTTTGGGTGAGCAGGTCTAATAGGACTGATAATTGAAAGGACGTAGTAGGCTTAGAGCCCGCCTTCGAGACGGAGCGACCGAGGAGGTTCGTGCGGGGGCTAGCTTTCCACCCATTCGCTGCGGCCATGTTTTCTAATGCAACCATCCTATCGAGTGTGAGCTGTCACAATGCGTCGCTTCTTTGCTTCTTTTCCAGGTAGCTTGCTATGAAGTTCTATGCTTCTTGGTTGTCCAAGTCGCTATCCGGGTCCAGCAATCCTACCCTCAACTTGTGTGGCAGTTTTAATCCTCTTCAAAGCTGTGGGAGAAAGTGGAGAAGATTCCCGTGTGTCCCCGAGCAGCCACGCCTTCGTGTCTGGAACAGATTAGTATACACGCGTGCTGGTGCTGTTGCTTCGCGCTTAGATGGCCATCGCGTTGTTGTGTCGCACGTGCTCGACGCCTATAAGTCTTCATCATGCTGCGTTTCAGATGGTTCCACCTTTCCTCAAGGCGCCGACTCTGGCGCTCGTTTTGCCCATGAAGCGGATATGGCTAGCATGCCTCTTGCACCTCTAGTTCATGCCATCCTCCCCGTAGCGCCGGACGAATTTGAAAAGCTTCCCCCGAAGTGCAGATCATGTGGCGTAATCTTGCAGACGCACAGTGAAAGCCAACCGGGTTTCGTACCGGGAAAGAAATTCCTTGATTCCGTAAAAGACCAGACTCTGCATAAAATATCTTGCTACAACTGTTTCAACCTGCAGCACTATAATAAGCGCATCACTCTTCGCCAGTCCAACGAGAACGTTCTCGAACATTTGAGACATGTTGAGCGCAGGAAGGCCCTTATCTTATACCTGGTCGACATGTTCGACATCGACGGAACTATGTTTAAGGATCTTCTAAAAGTAGTTGGCGAGAAGAAGAGAGTTATATTAGTGGGCACAAAGGTTGATCGAATCCCGCAGGATACGGCTAAAGTTGCTGTGCAGCTGGAGCGTATGAAGGATGCGCTAAAAGAAGCGTGCCTTCGGAATGGTCTTGACGGTTGCAATTTTCGCGACATTTGCGTAATCAGCGCCAAGACAGGTTACGGCATACACACGCTAGTGTCGAAGATTAACAAGCACAGGGATGCCGCCATGGACGTATACGTGATGGGCTGCGCGAACGTCGGCAAATCCACGCTATTCAACTTGCTGCAGAATGCTTTGGCTGTTCACAAGAGCGAAGCCATGCCCGGCCAAGCTATAGCCCACCATTGCCCGGGTACAACATTCGGACTGTTGAGAGCTAAGATTGGCCTTCGCAAGCTGGAAAAACTGGAGTGGCGACTGAAACACGGACCTTGGCAGGTGCTATGTCGTTCTTTCCTACGATGCTGTAGAGCTTCGGTTTGGGCTTGCAGTAGGCTCCGCTTTTCAGAGCACTATGCCAAGACAGTCCTTATGTCTCTTTAATTTAAGCCCTTATATGTATATATATATATATATATATATATATATATATATATATATATATTGTTTTTGTGTGTCTGTAAGTGTTTGTGTGTGTGTGTGTGTGTGTGTGTGTGTGTGTGTGTGTGTGTGTGTGTGTGTGTGTGTGTGTGGGGGTTAAGCTTTTTCTCTATTTAGGTTGGTCTGTTTCGACTCGGTGGTTGTGTGGGTGGGCTCTGTGAAGGTTGCG
>QQSS02220466.1:0-10812 GCA_003687565.2 Craspedacusta sowerbii
TCGTTCGAAGATCTGCGCCGGGCTCCGCCACGTTTGGTTCATATTTGCTGTTATGGCGCTTGTGATTGGGGTGTAAACGTGGCAAAATAACGAATTGAAAATTTGGCTTGTATAGTTCTGCATCCTTGAGTTAATCCAATTGTTAGCGGGTTTGTTTACACCCTAGATCTTCATATGTACAGTTATTATACTGAAGTATATTACCACTTCTTATTACGTCCGTAGCTATGAATTCATATCGCTGGCTATATCAACGATCTGTCTTGTCATATATATATATTGTAGCAGAATCCTTGCCGGAAAGACTTTAATAGCTGAAACTAACGCATACATATCAACATTTTTTTGCAGACGTTTCGGCTAACACCGCAGTAATCATCAGTGATTACATATCTATATCTAAAAATAAAAATATCAGTTACAAGGAAAAGAAGTTCGAAGAAACTCTTTCACTATTACTAAACAGAAAAGCAAATTTAAGCAAAAAGCTTTCGTTTTCACTGAATCGAAGACACCCTATCTTGAAAGGTGCATTCGAATCCTCAAGAAGTGCAATTCGAAGGTGGATTGCGTTATTAACGAAATGTTTTTTATTCAGAAGACGAGACCATTACTGTGCGTTCAATCGAACTCAATGAAAGAGAAAATTTTGCTTAAATTTGTGTTTCTGTTTAGTAATTGTAAAAGAGCTACTTTGAACTTCTTTTACTTGTAACTGATAAGTTTATTTTTAGATAAAGATATGTAATCACTGATAATGGCTGCGGTGTTAGCCGACACGTCTGCAAATAAAAATGTTGCTATGTCCCGATATCGAACTGGTCGCTGTAGAATTTCTTTCCTGAATCTGCCGTGCTCTTTTCGGTCATCAAAAACAGGAGCATGCATAATGCATTTACATCTGAAATGCGTTGGTTTCATATCTTTATTTAATGAGCGATAAAAATCCTCTTTCAGGCATTCAGCTGAGACAGGAGATTTTTGCCCCTGGTGGAGGCTCTCAGACAAAGATATGCTTTCGCAGAATCTTTAGTTGATCGGCAGACTCGCCTGAAGTCCCTCCAGCATGAATTGGTTTAGTATGCTTATGATCGCTTCGATGGGAGCATTAAGCGTGTGCTGTGTTTTTGGAAACACCTTGATCATCATGGCTGTATGCCTCGACAGATCTTTGCGGAAACCTATCAACTTTTGCATGCTTTCTCTGGTCATGAGTGATCTGATCGTCGGGATCTTCAACATTCCTTTAAATGCAGCGTCGCTAATAGACCCAGTCTTCCGTACGAAAGGATCCAGCTGCAAGATATACGGTTACACAGAGATGCTCTTCCTTGTAGCGTCAGTACAGTCACTGTGTCTCGTCAGCATCAGCCGATATCTGTTCGTCATCAAGTGGAACCGCCACATGAGTTTGTTCACGCCAGGAAAAATTTTTCTTATGATACTGGCAACCTGGTTTTTTTCAGCAGCAGTTTGTCTCCCACCTCTCTTCGGCTGGTCCAGATATTCCTACCACGTCCAGAGAGCTCATTGTTTCGTTAATTGGAAGGCAGATTTGGCCTATACGTACTTTTGCATCGGCATATGCTTTTGTACCCCTGTGGTTGTGATGATCTTATGCTACGGGAAGATATATTGGATGCAAACTAGCGTAAGAAAAAAGCTGAACAAGAAAAATAGCAAAGCAATAGGCTTGAAGTGCGCACCAGCTAATCTACCGAACGGTGTTGAAAATACTAAATGCTCCGGCCAGATCCAGGATGTTGAAGAATCCAGCGGATATGTCGAAGCCATTGAGCCAGAGGAAAAGTCGTCGAAGTCGTATAACTTATTCACGGAAGTTAAGAAGAGCAATCCTTTGCCTTTCCGAAAATCGGATAGGGACATAACAAAACTCTGCCTTCTGATGGTTCTCATGTTCTTTCTTTGTTGGCTTCCTTACGTCATTACAATGCTGTTGGAGTTCTATGGCGTGGGTATATCTGAATATGTAGACCGAACTGCCCTCTTTATTGGTTACATGAACAGCGGTTTAAATCCCTTGGTTTACGGCTACAGAAATAGAAATGTGCGGCTTGCAATAAAGACGATACTGTGCAATTGTATATCATGTTTCCGTAACAGATAGAGAAACGAAATTGTAAACTATAGCTCTTGTAAATATGATATAAAAAGTGAGAGATTAATGATTGTGTTGAATAGATAGCGGGCATTGACTTTACTCGCAGTCAGCACAATGCAGAAAGGTCGTGGCAGTCGGTTAGTTCGTCAGTCATTCAGTCAATCAGTCAGTCAGTCAGTTAGTCAGTCCGTCAGTCAGTCAGTCAGTCAGTTCGTCAGTCATTCAGTCAATCAGTCAGTCAGTCAGTTAGTCAGTCCGTCAGTCAGTCAGTCAGTCAGTCCGTCAGTCAGTCAGTCAGTCAGTCAGTCCGTCAGTCCGTCAGTCCGTCCGTCCGTCCGTCTGTCTCTCTGTCGGTCTGTCAGTCAGTCAGTCAGTCAGTCCGTCAGTCCGTCTGTCAGTCCGTCTGTCAGTCAGTCAGTCAGTCAGCCAGTCCGTCTGTCTCTCTGTAGGTCTGTCGGTCTGTCAGGGAATCAAGCGTTGATATAAGTCTGTCTGTCTGTCCGGAAATCGGGCGTTAATATCAGATCCTCTCTTGATCCATGGCATCAGGAAATGTCTCTCTGATGAATTAGATTCAGTGTAAGACCGATGCATATCGGATATGGTTGTCCAATTAAAAAAAACATTTGGTTGCAGCTCGTCTCAGATGAAAGCAAGAAGGTCGTTCGACAGCGAATTTCTTCTTGTTGTGAATTAGAAACCTTACAATTGCGGACAACCTTACAGGTGCGCTCACAGTAGAGTCCTGTCTCTTTTACGTAAGGACGAATAGCATTTTTGAAACTAGCACTGATCAGATTCTGTCTCCTTAGGTGTGGGGTCTTTATCCATGCACCTGTTAATGTATGCCATTCAATTCCTTCCCTATTCAAGATCCTATCCACTTGCCTTCGACTGCTAGAAAGATCATTTTCTTCAAAGTTTTATCGTATGAAATTTTGGGAGTCATTTCTATTGCATACTGAGATGAATAGCTGTCGACCACTTTTCGCGTAACAAGAAATTCCCGCGCAGCATTACCAGTGTATAAATGCATACATATATACTTATACACACATAATTTACATATATATATATATATAATTACTTATACATACATAATATATATATATATATATATATATATATATATGTAGTAAGTACTAGTAAGTAATATATCTTCTCTATATCCTTAGTGCCTTCGTTCGTTAGAAGTGAGCGACGTATACAGCACTTCTCCATTTCCCTCTGTTCAGTCACTTTCGTGTTTTATGCAGCAGTTCCCTTGCCTTCCTCAGCTCCTGCTACCCAGTGCGCAACCTGGTATAACATTTTTATCAAAGCTGTGTTTCCTTCTTACTATGTGACCAGAATAAGCAAGCTTTTCTTTATGAACCAAATTTAAGAAGTCGCTTCTTATGTTCAATATGTTCAAAGACGATTCACTTGATTTGTGTTTCGTCCAGAAAACTCCAAGAAGGTGTCTGTAATATCATGTTTCAAAAGCTCTAACATATTTTTCGTCATTTCTTGTCGTGCACTGTCATTGACCATACTAGTGCCTTGACCAGTCTTCACTCTGTTGATATTCTTACGTTATAGATTTTCCATGTTGTAGTAAGTGACTGCTTTTCCGAGCGTGGCATAGTCAGTCGTCTGTGTAATTCTGGTGTGCAACTACCATCAGTCCTGAAGGTTGATTCACCATCAACTGTTGTTCACACCAGTGCATCACTTTTTCCTGATACCGTTATCCTTATTTGGACGTGTTTATACGTATTAAGCTTTGTTTATTGCCAGCCATATGTCCACGTATCACCATGTCACTCTCTGATGTGACAATCAATGCTTAATCGTCAGCAATTCGTAGATTACTGATTCATCTACTGCCATATAGAAATCTAATGAAGGTTCTCTCATTGCTCCTTCGGCGTGAATGTTAAACAGATACGATAAGAGTATGCAGGGATATCTACATCTGCGTTTAACTTTGAATAATACCAATTCTTCTGTATATGTTCTTACGATGGATTATGGCGTGATATATAAGTTTGTTTATGGTGTGTGCAATATGCAGAGGACATCCCAATAGTATGAAAGGACTTTGTATAGTCGATAAAACTGTGGAACATGGATTAATTGAATTCTCGAGAAAACTGCCTGCTCTTTGCAACTGCCTGCTCCATTTTATTTCGTATTCTGTTCAAAATTACCGACAGTATAATCTCAGTAGTATGCGATGCGCGTGCACTTGTACTGTAATTAGTACAACCCGCCATATCGCCCTTGTTAGGCAGTGGGATGAAGACGGATTGATTCCGATTCCTCCATTCCCCAAACACCAGACGCGTTTCGCCTTCGCCCTTTGTGGGGCTCATCAGTGACGTGCATGGGAGCCGAACCCAAGTCGCCAGAGTGGAAGGCAGAGCACGTATTATATATCGCTTTTAAATCAGGTATTTTCGCAAATTTCAGGCAATGCTTTCATTCTTTCATTATGATAGTCCATTTCACTGCTCCATATTTCGTGACTGTCATAGCTCATAACCCGGAGTTTCCCTATTGCTTTACACATAACACAGCCCAGACTTTCGTAAGAAGCAATACAACTTACCTTGAACGGTCGAGAACAATCCGAGTATGCAAGTACGATTGCCAGAGTTCTCAGGCCACATATCAGGCTTAAACTTGTTGCCTTGAAGGGGTCTGAAAGAGGTTTGTAACAAGATTAAACTTTGGCATAGATCGCCAAATGTTAGAACATCATCTAATTATGCCACCTTAACTGCGCCAGGCAGCCATATTCTACAAAGCACTGAAAAACGGCTGGTGCATTACTCATCCAAGTAAAAGCCACACGAACATATAAAGGCAGTCAACGGTTGGCTTGCTTGAATCTACGATGATGAGTAGACGCACCACCAAAAGGGTACTTGAATTTCAAATGCAATGTTCCAAAAATCCAAGCAAAACTCGTAAAGATCCATAAAGGCTACACGAACATTCAAAGGCAGTCAATGGTGGGATTTTTTTTAATGTACCAGGATGTGTAGACGCACAGCTAAATGGGGTACTTGAATTACAAATGTTATGCAGCTGCATGGCCTCATTTGATTTCATTTTACAAAAATAAATTAGTCTCATCAGTCTGCGTTCCAACAATTTAGACAGTCAGTAACGAAGGAACAATTAGTAGAATATTAAACTCGACATGTGTATGAGCACATTCCTGGAAAAAAATAGACTGGATGTCTTTCCCAAGTACGAAAACAAGACAAACATGCAATATAGCGACGTGAGGAAGCAATGATGTGAATGGGCGACAAATACCAAGCCCAGGATAACAACAACAGCAATAGGCTCACGCAGGTGAATCAATAACATTGGACAACCACACCTAATAGACAGCAGTTGACAAATAAACAAGCAGCCTACCATCAACACTGTGGAGCCCCATATGCAGGCTAGGTTATCTGAGTAAAGCAACGCACTGATCAATGCTTAGTGCCTTACTCATGTCGCTAAGGCGATGATGACGAAATCACCCGCAGGATAGTGAAAGAGCAGTAGGACCCCCGGCTGTTCGATGGTGCCACCGACTACTTGCGGTGTCTTGACCTTGGACGACAACGGTCGTGAACATTTCTATGTTCATGATTTGGGATGAACTGTATGTAAGCTCATGTTTTTGTAAATGGCTAGTCGGAGTTGGAGGCCAAGAGAAAGTTTAAATTAGTTTCTTGTTCTTGTTCTGTTCGAGCGGGTGTTCTTGTCAGTCCCTGCGTAAACTGACCCCTCCAGCAGCTTGTGATCACTTAGATCCTTTGTAAACCACGGTATTGCCTTGGACTGAGCGGTTTCGTGGGATAGGCCATCATGGCTGCCAGACTCCAACCTTCGCTAGAACATTCAAACAGCATTAAAAAAAACTCAGTATGGCTGCTTGTCAATGTCTGGGTGCTGGGCGGCAGTCTCTTGATCGGTTGATCTGGGTTTTTGACGGCTTATTCTCTGTCGGGGCGGCTAAGTAGCCGGGACAGGCTGGCAAAGGATGGGTGGGGAACGGATCCTTGGGAGAGTGTGCGAATCAGGAGTGGCGCTTCTTCCAAATCCTTACCTAATTTAATTTCTTTTACTTAAACTCTCAGCACCAAAGCAGTAAATGAAAATAACCCAAGCCCAAAGAAAGCAGTCATAAGCAACACACCTTCGTGCAAGCAAAGTCCAGTCCTTACCTGAACAGCGGCGGCTTTAGGAAGTTTTTTAGCGCATGTCTGAGAACTCTGTACCAGCTTAGCATATGCAGTAGCAGTGACGACGACGGCATTCGGTGGTGAGCTGACCAAAGCTGCTTCTTTGCCGAAAGCGAGCTCTAGTCTGGACAATCCTACATAATCCATACTGGTAGCATCATCATAGCCGCATCGTCTTAGCTACTTCCACAAGAAGAAAATCAGCACATTTTACAACATAGATAAAACTGCAACTTCGACTTTACTTATTCAAGGCCTTTTTCTATATATGCACTCAAAATCGTTGGGAAAAGCCTTCTGTACGTATGACATTGCGCGACTTTGGCGACTAGTTTGTGGAATATAAAGTCTAAAAAGTCTGCTACATGAAAGGCTTCCTGTTTTTAAAAAAAATTCGCATAACGATTTACGACATCACGATAAACCCACAAATAATGCTACAATACATCGTAACTAACAAAAATAGTCGTAGATAAAATAAGTGAATCGAAACCCCCAGGAGGAGAGCAGAGTTAAACAAACTGCAACTCCACACAGGACACATTGATTAAAATAATAGTAAAAGCATAGAGTAAGAGACTACCACTAAACTCCAGTTAGGAAAACCTCTTCGTATCTACGATGAACCTGATCGTTGCAAGAAGGACGTTTCGTTTAATATCACTACTGCGTTGATGATGAGCATGCGACAGAATATTTGCCTAATACATCGGCACAAGCATCAGATACCAAAATCCATAATAGACTCAAAGCAGCTTCAAGTACGGTGGTACGTTGTGTGGCAAAAGCACTGCATTCGAGCAAGAAGTTGGCCGTATCCTCAATACCGTCGTATCAAATTAAGCAATCGGGGTTCTTCATATGTGCAAGATTATGAAGATATTTGTATGTTAGTAAATCAATTCAAATATTGCACGCACGGTAAATACGGAAACACTTGTCTTCGTGGGTTAAAGGAAAGAGGACTGTATTATAATAACGAGCCAAGCACAAATGACTATAGACGTCAGCATTCTTCGAAAACAGAAACACGAAACTGTAAACAGCATAGTTGATGCCAGCCACTCTACGATCACTTCTCAAATCTATCGCGTCCGATTCGGAGGGCCTACTCTATCAACATGAATCTGGACTGTCCTACAAAGTCTCTATACGCAGCACACATATCAGGCTCAATGTATCTCGTTGAAAACACAAGTTCTCAAATCAACACGTTCAAATAAGAAAACACAGAACACTTACCAAACTCTGGGAGGAACGTGGCTCAGCAGATCTTTACAGTGCTTGCTTGAGACTCTCTAAACCGCCTGCGCTGATCGTGGCTTCACAACTGACTGATTCAAATCTGCCAACCCCCAAACTCAAATTCCTATAAACAATAATAATTGCTAAAAAAAATGGTGCGTGACAATTCAAATGATTGGGTCATATTAAAGGTTTCCACCACTACACAACTTTTTCCCACACCACTTACTTCACAAAGATGGCAGCAAATAATAGGCTTCCGCCTTCGTCATTGCGTCACATCGTCATAAAGAATAAAAAACGTCGTAAAAAATAAGTCCATTCAAAGAAAGTTTCTTCAATGTGCACGGAGGGTGCTATAAGCCTATGTCTTATAAATTGTTATCAAGCTATCTGCCGAGACGCTATTTCGAAAGCTACGCAGTTAAGCTATCCCTTTCAAAACTTTGACGATTAATTTGCTGATATTGGAAGTCAAGGATAACTCTTTATCTATCTTTATATTAATCTGAGTCACTCTTACAGCTCCTAAAAGTTCCGAGTATGCAAAATGTTTAGAAACAGGGACAGTAGCGTATGGCCCGGGGGTGGGGGTAGATCAGAAGGCCATGTGCACACCTAGCAAAATCGTGACAGGCTCCCTTGTTTTAACAATGATCTCTTCATGTGGGTAAAGTTCGAAGCGGTGTTAAAAGCAGGTTTACTTAAAAAACTGGCCTGGTAATCGAGATCAGAATAATTTTGATCAAATTCCTTGTCCCAGTCGATGGTATTCAGACTAGCCATCATTCTATCTTGATCTGCACGATCATAGTGCCAATATCTGCCAGTGTAGTCTGGCCCACGCTAAACATTGATTGTTTCCCATAAATTATCTCGTAGTGACAAGTGCTATCTAGGGATGGATGTGTACCAGAATCGACAAATACGTTGTAAATATTAAGTCAATGTATGATTTGCTGCGATTAGTGATATGAGTAGGACCTGAAATGAGCTGATGCAAACCCAGACCTTCCATTAAATCTTTTAAAGACTCTCCATGCGGATTTGATGTGTCTAAGTGCCACCGCCATGTTACTTCAATCATGGACACAATGATTTAATTGCAAAGTTGTTTAGCTTGGTGAGAAAATTAAAGAAGAAAATGATCCAAGCTCATGTAACGATGGCTACTGACAAGTTAGCGGCAGCTAGTTGAGAAAGGCAGCACCAGTCGCACTAAAAAAACAGTCACAGCAGGATATGTACATAACCAAAAGCGGTTGGAAGTCCTGAGATTCAAAACAAAGAGATATACATGTTAAGTCATCATCGTCCCCGTTTAATCCTTTCCTATTATTCTCACGCGGATACTTCAAGCGGACGATCGATCGAATTAAACTAAGTATGGTATAACGATCTACAAGCGAATCCATACCCCGCCTTTAGATCCAAGATGCAGTAAGCACAAACCTTTTACACAACTTCGTCTCTTACAGCTAGCCTCTTGTTCTTATTTGTTTCAATTCAGGTCAGGAAACTACGAGACTCTTCTTTTGAACTGAAGCTATAAAACCTATCGTCCTTTTCTTCTGCTGTTAACCGACAGTTACCATACACTTTTGATTCTTCACTTCTTGCACTCTTGTTAGACTTAAACTCTTGAGCTCGTATGAAAGAAGAGTCAAACAACAAATGCAATACAACCGGTTAAACTAGAACTCTAACAAGCCACGCTGATAACTCTCGCCCTGGCCCCCAATTAAGTGAAATAAATTTGCTTCCATCTGCATCCGATGTCCGAGTTTGCTGGTCCGCAAAAGATTGGCAGGGTTTTATTGATTATTGATTGAATTGATTGATTATTGATTGATCTTTACGCTGAATGCCAGCAGCACAACCAGAGATGGAGTCTGACTTAAGTTATCTTCTTAAGTTTGTTTTCCGAATCAGTACGTGTGTCGAAAGAAGATTTCAGTGATTGCGAGTGCGTGTGTCTGCGGGTATGCGCTTATGAGTGCGTGTGTCTGCGGGTATGCGCTTATGAGTGCGTCAATGTGTTTTTGCGAGTGTTTGAAACTATGAATAAATGGTGAAGAGCCGGTTGGTTTCCCGGATGTGCAGTCCATCGATTATTGGTGACCTTCAATGAAGCCACTCTTTGCACGTTCGTGAAGCTAAAGAGCTCTTCACGTGCCCTGCAAGGGAGGATCTGACGTCTATGGTCGATGCTCCAACGATCGTGGGACTGACATCGCACTGCCCCATGTTGCCTGGAGACACTCTCCGTGAAGACCTTACCAGCAGACGACGATGTCGTACAGTTACTGGTTAGGTCTTAGTAGGAGATTCGCCAAACACGGTAGCCAACAAAATTTGTCAAATCCCCTGCTTGCCCAACGACCGCCGCGTGGAGGCTCTCCTAGTTGGTCGGCTGTGTTTGCATGCGTGCGCTTCCGTAAGCGTGTGCCTAGTTGTGTGTGGGTGTGCGTGAGCGTATGTACGTGCGTGTTTTTGTATGTGTTTGCTTGTGTGTGTGTGTGTGTGTGTGTGCGTGATGGTGAGTTGGATGTAGAAGCAGAAGGTGAGGAAATGATCAGCTTTTTTTTTGCCAGTCTTTCATTAGCAGAGGAGGAAGCTTAAAATAGCTCCAATAAATTAAAGAGTGAGTTTGCATGGAGTCGGTAATGGTACTATTTTAAAAAATTGAAGAGAAATCGTTATTAAATATTTAAAATATCCATTTAGCTTGAATTCTCTCAAAACAGTGCGGCCCTAATTGGCAGTTAAGAGGTGAAACCTTCTCGCATTGAATAAATGATTAGGTGGCACAACTTAACAATTGTCCTTGGATAAGTAATTGAATACTAATTCGTACGTTGAAAGGACAAACATGAATAAAAATTTATGGTTCCAGTTTCTTGAAGGAGCGAGAATCATCCAATATCCTTTGAAGCGAGCTTGGCCTTTTCGACTCCATTTTCGTTTTAGTGAGCTACTTCAGAAGTGGACTAGCTACACATGGGAATGCAATTGTTTTTGTTTGTCGTCGTGAGTAATGGTTGGCAATGTGCTTCTCGAGTTGATTATACCCCAGAAAAATATTGCAACGTTCATTTACATCATCATCATCATCATCATCATCATCATCATCATGATCATCATCATCATCATCATCATCATCATCATGATCATCATCATCATCATCATCATCATCATCATCATCATCATCAT
>QQSS02220477.1:0-10811 GCA_003687565.2 Craspedacusta sowerbii
TCATCATCATCATCATCATCATCATCATCATCATCATCATCATCATCATCATCATCATCATCATCATCATCATGATTTGCAGTTGTGTTATTGCGGGCTTTTCTTGATTTAGGAGGGCGCAGCACGAGTTTGAGTGCATCTATCTGGGCTACGTTGGTGTCGGAAGCGTAAGTGGATTGTTTACATGTCTGCGCGTCTGTCTGGCGGTCTTCTCTGCCTGCGTGCGGCCCTGTCTTTTCCATGTCTACCGGTCTGCATGCATGTTTATCGACACGTATTAATGCGCAGGTGCGTTGATGTATACACGTTTGTGTTCACAGCACCACATGTAGTTGCGCGTCTTCGTGTAACTTCTGGGACTTGGGCAGTCCAAATGTCACTTGCATTTATCTAAAGAAACCTTTGTACACGAATTTTAAGTTGACAATTTTTATGCAATGTATTTACCTTTCTGGATACCCAAGAGCTTCTTCCAGATAGTTTTTTTATAACGTGTGACTTTCTTTATTTAGAAAGGTAGTTGCGCGGTTGCTCAAGATGGTATTCAGAATATGCTAAAAGCTGGAAACTACGAAAAGGTATGGGAGATCTCCTGCAAAATTTATGGGCTAATTGGCTGCCTTATTAGATGCCACTAGCTATTTGGTTGTCGAAGTAAAGTAAATGTCAAAGTTCCATTCTGCCCGGATATAGGCAATCTTGGGCGGTATCGGTTCACCTATCCGTTACTTTAGCCCTGAGCCTGTAGTGAGAATTTCTCACTAGTTTTGGACACGGCGCTAGTGTATCGTAGGACACCACAGTTGACATCCCGGTGATTTGCTGGTACTTGTCTTGATGACGCCAGCGGGATGTACGGCTAAGTGAACATACAAAACGAGTAGTCTTTGCAAGGGGTTGAACCCGTAACCATTAGATTCCGAGCAGAGCACCCTTAACCGCTGCGCCACGCGATGTTATTAAGTTATTTCTAGCTAATAATTTAGCTTTCACTTGCTGCTTAGTTGGCTGTTAATGTTGTCGTTCCCGTCCTTGCCGCATATGGTATTTTTCCTGCTCTTTGGAAATCCATCATCTCACCAAGGGTTGCTATTTGTATTAAATTGTATGCAAATTTGTTTTAAACTTTTCGCCTTCTCTTTATCCATGCTTCGCCTAGAAACGCGTGAAGTTACAGCTCCAGGAACGTGATATAATAGTCACTGCAGAGACATCTGGAGAAGTAAGAACTGATTTCAAGCATTGTTCTTGAGTTCTAGCTTGCCTTTTACAGTCAATCTCTCATGTTGCACGTGGGATCATTTGAATGGAATTTGCTGCTCGTCCTTTGCATTTGGAAGGACACTGTTGCTTCTTTGTGGGTGCTTTTTTGTCAGTTTGAAGGGCTTCTTTTACCCATATGTATCCACTGAATCCGGAAGCATCTGCCTCCCTTCGCAAATTTTTCGCATTCAAGGTTTAAAGTTGTCTTCTCTGGGCACATTAGGTGTTAACCTGTTTGTCTGCTTAGTCATTGATGTTGTATTTTTGTTGTTATATGTTAAGTTTTCTGACATTTTTACTCCCTTTCCTTTCAAAACTAGCCAGGGGGAGCTACGTATTTCTTGTGAAGGAATAGATGAGTTCAAGAATGCCCTGCTAAACGTAACTTAATAAGCAATACGCTTGGCAAGCCTATCGTCACGCCAAGGGCACAAAATTAGCACATAACGTTATGCCAAACGATAGAAGTGGAGCAGAACAATAGGCAAACAACGGCAAAACGTATACAGCTGTACGCTGACAATGACCTGGAAACATCGTCTCGCCTACGTTGGCAGACAAGGAAAAAATGTCCGTGCACGTGCGCTTAGTAAAATAAATAAAATAATTCTGGATGAAGCGTCACATATAGTTCCGTAAGATTCACGAATGTCTTGGGACCTTTGAGACTTTTCCAATTTGCTCTACTCTTGTAAACTCCATTTCTACTAGAGAGCAGGAAAGTTGCTTCGCCACGTCGTTGCTTTCGTTTAGACGATTGGGCAGTTCTCGTATACGGAGACGTCGTCGTGCGCGGTAAACGAGAAGTCGCCGTGTCACTTTGGCTTCGTCGTCGGGTAAGCTCGGCTTGTTAAATGTGAAGTTTGATTGGTCACGATTTGTTTTTGTCGGGCTTCGGTAGCTCGGGTATGATCCGTATTTTGACCTGGTGGTTCAATGCTTCGAATTTTTCATTTTTGTTGTTTTTGTACTCTGCGTCACTGCAGTCATTTTGCATAACGTTTTGCATAACGCCCTTGGCGTGTATTTGAGGCGATTTTTCTGAATTTTTCTGTGCCATCTTTGTATACAGAAACACGAGCTGCTCACTTGCCGACAGATTCGATTGTCACGTTTTTGAAGCGGATCGACCTGGTGTGGTAAGTTTTCTCACGTCGTAATCGAGACGAGCGTTAACAACTGCTGACTGCACGTTTCTACGGCTGGCTTTGCGCATGCGCATAAGCAATTTAATTTAGACGAATCCAGTAGGCGCTTGATCTAAAATTGAGGCGCATTGCTCGTAGCACTCGAGCTTACAATCAGTGCCTTGCGAGTGTTTCTGTACGTGCTAGACTTTATAATGCCCTTTGACCCGTGATATGACGTATCTGGAAGTCCCTTCGATGTATCTCCAATTAAGATCGGGTAGTGTTTATAAATTGAGACACGTTACACAGCGTGAATTATAATGGCCTGTCGTGCAAAGTCGATGCTCTTTTCGTTGGTAATCCCCGTAGTTCAGTTCAAGGCGTTTGTGTCCTAAGCTATTGCTATATGGAGCCACTGATTCCAGGACTTCTTACGTTCGCGCGTGGCTATTGGAAAGCCAGAAAAGAATCTCTTTCCATTTCGCGTGTATCCATCGATTGGTTTGGTGTGGATCGGCCTTGTGTGCTTCAGTTTTGTTGCCGTAAATATAATAGGTATTTGTCGTGGGCTTCAAGCTAGGGGGCTATATTTAGGCTTTAATACAAGGTCGATATGTTTCTACCCTTCTCGTATTGTTTGTGATGTTTTATCCTGCAATCAGCTAGTTTGCACGCACTTGTGTTGTTTGTATTCAAGCCGCATTTGTCTATTGATCTCTGCAGGCACATCAAATCGTCCTTGGAATAGGTGAGTTCACAGGTTTGCATCGGGTAACGGAGCGGTTGTCTCGATTTTCGTTTCATAATCGCTGCTTCATGGAAGAGATCTTCCTGGCCAGCTCATGCTTCGTTAGTTGCTTAGTCTTGGGAGAAGGCCTGATAAGTTTTCAAGATGGTTGAGTCTGTGTTTATTCTTTACGTCCTAGGCAAAGGTTTTGATCGTACGGTCTACTGCGTTTAAAGAACGTTGTTGCTGTATCCCGTCCATACCGTGCTGTGTTCCTTGGACCCAGAGTTGTGACTGTGGTTTTAGGAGTTGTAAATTAAACTAGAGAACAGTATTTGTACATTTTGTTTGAATCAATGCATCTCGAGAATTTGCTTTGCACTTTTGATGTTTCTTGTGCAGCGTGCGCCACATAGTGTCATTAGTTATTTTTACTATTGTCATTATTATTAGTAGTATTATTATTATCATTATTATTATTATTATTATTATTATTATTATTGTTGTTATTATTATTATTATTATTATTATTAGTATTATTATTATTATTATTATTATTATCACGTCGTTCCTACGGAATCGAATTTATTCTTTTCTGATTGAGTATCAGGTCGCGGAGAGATACATTCAAAAAGCCTTTATTCCAGGAGTGAGTGGAACCTTGGATCGCATCGCATCTATGACATCAACTATGCACGATTAAAACAAAGAAGTGTTGTAATCACTCTGCTGGACCTAAAGAAAATTGCGTTTGGTTAAGTGAACCACGATCTCATTGACTTCATGCTTGAATGCCATCAGGTCCCTAAAGAGGTGGCCTCGATTGTTCACGACCTTAATTCAGACGCTTGGCATTGCATTTGCAACAACCTCTTTTATAACGGGATTTATTCCGGTTCGCAAAGGAGTACTTCGGGGAGATTGTCTCAGCCCTCTTATATTCTACATGACTATGCATATGTTTAAGGAGGACATCAAGTCTCCCCCTATCAGTTTGGATTTAAGTTTTCAAGCCTGTTCTCCCACCGGCACTGGTTTCAATTCGCTGACGACGCAGCTGCTGTGAGTTTCGGCGAGTCCGAAAATCACGTTCTTCTGAATGCCTTCTCGTGGTAGCGTGCGTGGAGCGGAATGGTTATCAGAGTGCATAAATGCCACACCTTTGGAATTCACAAGCAGGGAAGCGCTTCCAGGCAATTCAAGCCTAATCTTTTCATTAACAACCGAAAGGTGAATCCTTTTCACATCGGAGAATCGTTTGCTTACCTTGGTCGACATTTTGACTTCCATATGTCAGGAGCAAATCATAATCAGAAGTTAATTGATTTCTGCGCAACTATGATGGACCGCGTAAATGGCCCTGCATTTAATGCACGCTTCAAGCTACTCACATGCCAACGCTTTATACTATCGAAGATCTATTGGGACTTGACAGTTTCTGACAAACCTGAATCATGGGTCAGGAAATTTCTTGACAACATGGCAAGGCACTATATTCGACTTGGCTTGCCAGTTAGTTGCACCCTAAGCGCAGTAACCCTCGCGCGCAATAAGAACGGCCTCGGTATTTACCTTGTTTCTGAACCATTTTTGCAATGTCAAGTGACATATCGTAAGTGTCTTAAACTATTCAAGAATCCCGACGACGTTTCGATTTACAACAGCAAGAGTTGTGGCAAGAAGATATAGCTATAGCTATAGCTATAGCTATATATCGACCAAAGCAGTCATAAAGGACATTCGCAAAAATGTAGAGTCGCCTTCTTTCAAAACTAACGACCCAATCGCTAGTCATGAAATCAATATGGGACTAAGGTCTCTCTACCTGTGCAAAGTACTGGTGGTCAGTTTGCGAAAAGAAGGCCGCGATCTATTTATAATTTTACGATTCCGTACTTACACAAGTCTTTCCAACCTTAGCAGCACTTTCAAATGGGGTAGCGTTCCTAACCCAAATTGCCTCCTTTGCCAAACACCCCAAATATTGGGCCACGTTGTCGGAGGATGCAAGCAAGCACTCAAGGAGGAAAATTTAACTGGAGGTACGACTCAGTTCTCTATAACTTCACCAAGGCACTCAATAACCTCCATTCGCAACTGGATAGTGACCTCAAGGATAGTGATCTCTTCGTGTCTTCAAGTGTAGTGAGTGGGAAAAATCTAAGGCCAGACCTAATTGTTACGACGGGATGGGATATGTTGGTAATGGAGTTGACGATCGGTTATGAAACGAATGTCTTTAAAAACGCAGACAGAAAGCAACGGCGCTACCATGATTAAGAACATAAACCCAGGAGGCAAGGTGAGGTTCCTAAACTTCTCCATGGGCGCCAGTGGTGTACTGTGACTAGCTGCAAAAAGTTGGCTTAGCCAACACACAGCGAGATGCTCTGTACTTGAAAAACATTATGAACGAGTGCTTACGGTGCACCTACTTCTTGTTTTGAAAAAGGGATGAGGAGATCGAAATACCGAAACGTTTTTCTGGTGAACACTGCGTCAGCAACTTTGCCATGCCTGCTTGCAACGAGTAGCAGTGATTGAGCTGTAGAAATTCACTTGTAATTGTGCACGTGAAAGTTCTTCTAGAAATATATAATCATCGTTTGAGAAACAAATAATAATAATTATTATTATGACCATCATTGTTATTTTCTTCTCAAATGATATTTCAATGCGATATGGGCGATATAGTATATAATGGGCAAAATTTTATGGTGCATAAGTCAAGCGGAATATAACTTATCTCAAGTGAGTTTGGTTTACTAATTGACTTAATGTAAGTAAAATGTTAGTCGGTTGTTTGAGTGTTAATTGTTACACGATCAGGCTTTGAGTCCATTGAATCCCACATGCTCGTACGCAAGTATCAAATAACATCAAGGACCCCGTTCACATGGGTGGATCGCTGGCTAGGCTTCTAGCATCTAAGACTCTCTTCGGATCAAGTATTCCTTATCTGAACGCGACAAACTTCTAATGCGACCTATTGTTGCGACTTGTTCGTCGCGACCTCTTGGTTTTACTTCTACCAAGGATACGCTCCGAGCGATAGCTTTAATTTAGCAGGTTGGTAGTGGAAGCCCGAGAATATGGCTGGTCTAGTAGTAGAGACCCCGATATCAAACCCGGTAGTACAATCGGACTACAAAGAGTCACTACCACGGAAACGTCGCTGCTAGTTTTTGGTGAAAGTTACTTGCTAGAGACTCTTGGGAGAATGCTCAGACGTTGGTAGCGGGGTGTGATGCTTATGAGGACGACCGGCTTTGAGCTTTGCCTCGATATTTAGTGGCCAGTGTTTGAGGATCCTTTAATGAAAATGGAGGGCCTTGTTTTCTTGTCGCATCAGTGCTCCGCGCTTTTAGGGTTGTGCAGCAATCTGTCTCTTATTAATCGCGCTCATGGACCACTCGGCCATGGGATACAGGATTTCGGTCTTGGAACAGAGTGCTAGAGAAGTAGCTTCCAAATCGAGGTTCCGTACAGTCTAAGCCGGCTGCGTGTTGATTATTGTTGACGACCACCACAATCTTACAGAGAGAAATATCGCATAAAGCCGACAGCAAAGATAGGTTAAGTTGGCTTGTCGCCACTGGTGTGTATTTTCATAAACAGGAATAATAAATAGCGGCCTTTTGAGCCAGTCTGACTCGTATAAGTTAAGATTCAGAAAAGTTCGTATTTCTGCTCGCAATATTCAGAAAATACTCCGCAATACTACCTAAATCAAGCGAATTCGAGATAAATAAGGTGACTAATGGGCTTCAGTTTTTAGTGAGAAGTAGCAGATTTATGCATGGAGCTCACGAAAATAAGACCATCCGCCATTGCTACGCTCAAGAAGAAAATTCGATTAACAACGGGACGTGTTCGAAAAAAGCGGACGCCTTTACGTTCGAACGTTCGAAATAGAACAAAAAGATCAGAAAGAAGCTGCTGCAGGCTGCACCTCACGCGAAAGACTTTCGCAGACTTGCCACGGTAATAAAAATTTGAACGGTATGAAACATAAGCAGTTGGAAATGAGATTGCGTGGGACAAAAAAAATTGGACTCACACCAGCCATTAAATGATAAATATTTATAACTTTAATACTGAAAGCTCCGCCAGTTAGCTACTAGCGACTGCCGGTCCCAAGTCCGATAAAGGAGAAGGATTTGTGACATCTAGCATAGGCCTGTAAAGCCCCTGCTGAACCTACATGTCCCAGCAACAGTGGCGATAGGGCGTTCATGCCGCTAGGGAAATGAAGAAGACGAAGAAAATATGAAACGTATCACGAGTGATTTACATTCTCGAAGACGGCATCTCCCGAGAGAGCATCCTCGACCACCGTATCACCCGTCCCTGTTGCGTCCGCCGATGGCATTAGCAGCTCCCTGCCACAGCTGTTGACGCGTCCAGAAGACGAGCTCTGGATAGTCCGGCGCACATTTGACGATGGAACCCGCGACCTACAGTTTCGTCCAAAAAGTATCGACTTCAAAGCTTGCCGAAACGACTTCAGCCGAATGGCGCAGACGAACGGGTTTATGGCACTGCTTGAAACTATAAACAAAAAAGTCAAGTCTCGCAAGACGTGTCGAAAATTGCAGTCGCATGTCGTACACCACTTTAAAATGTACATCATGACGATGGCAGGCGAGTAGCAAATTATAAATGTCGTCAAAATGGCCAACAAGAGCCTGGTCATGTTACGTTCGGCTTTGGTTTGGAGCGCCTTAGGCGTCGGAACGAACGGCTGCAGCAACTCGTCTTCTCTCACGCTCGCTATGAGCGTCTCGCATCGGTTCTTCGCATGATTCCAAAGCTTTTGAGACACGCGATACGTCACAGCTGATATAACAAAAGCTATTGCCAAGGCTGTGTGGGCATAGATAAATAGTAAATTAGTGTAGCCGATGGCCCAGTACAGCATGGAGATTCCTACTGCAAGCATCCAAATAAATGCGGAGATCGCCGCACAGACTTTGAAGCTCAATCGGTAACGGTATTTTACGGGCCACGACACCGCGCATAAGCGATCCACACAGAGGGCCGTCAAGTTCAAGACGCTGGCTATGCATGAGATGAAATACGTCATGTGGATAATAAGAACGTGAAAGTTCTTTTTAGTTTTGGCTGCCTCGAGGGAATGGGTAACAACCGATGTAGGTAGAGTGATGCAACCTACCACTAAGTCGGTAGCAGCTAAATTTACTAGGATGAACATAAATGGCGTGCGAAGTTTTCGATGGGGATCTTTAATGACTGCGAGGCACACAAGAACGTTGCCTACTACTGCAACGACCATAAAAAATGCCGACACAGCCAACGTGAAATACGAAAGCCACTTGGGTGCCCACACGCCAACACAAGGTTCCGCTGCCATGACGCAGCTCCGCTTGTAAATCCAATCTTGTCAAGCACGTTCCAAATCCCTGACAAAATCTACAGAACCCACCAACTAAATCCCTGACAAAAATCTACAAATCCTGGCAACTAAATAACCTTCATCGAAAATGTCAAACCACAGAAGCACAAATGTAATGCCGTGTCCGTACTTCGCTCTCATAGCGCCAATTCTATTCGACTCATAAGCATAAAGCACTAAGCATAAATTAACCAGATGGATGCAATATCAGCACCATAGTGTGCTTAGCCGCTCACTATTGTGATCATGTTAGTCGCGCACGATCAACCAGGCAAGCGACAAATCTTTGTAATCCCTAGCTGCCGAATGGCCATAATTGCTTGATTCACATAATTGCCGCGCCTGCGCTCTTGGACGACATTTCCCTTCACAGATGGGTGTTAAGTCACGCGACTCAATTTCAGACCATAGAAACAAAGAGACGATTGCAAACAGAACAGGAGGTCTTTGCCGTTTATGTAGTGACGTCATTGTTAATTCGCTTTTGCAAATTACGTGCGTCATCCTTTGTTTGCGCACGTGCATTCATTGATTCCCGTGATTGCTCGCGCAATCAGCACGGATAATTATGAAAACGCTTTTTTTCCCCTAGTTTCCAGAGCATAGTCGAAACTACTAATTAGAATTATGTATGACTTCAAGTAATGCCTCGGGTGGGCCGAACTCGACGAATTCTTATGAACTGAATAGATTTCCAAGAAATCGCAGAGCACATTTCAAGACAAAGCATTCATTTGGAAACATGTATATTATGAAATGAAAGAAAACGGCCCAGCCTTCCTCGCTGAAAACCAGTTCATGGCAAAAAAAAACAAGTTCATGGCAACTTTTGGCGAGACCGTACGCGAGCTTCCCAGTCGAGATGATTGTGGAGTGAAGTCTAAGGAGCTGCACCGTGCGCAGGCTCCAAGTTGACAGACGTATCGCTATTGACAGTCAATGCTGTTTCGTGATCCGATGTCAGAAGAAAACGTGCGATGCATAGGAATAAGTGCGTTCTAAGAAAATTCACTTGTCGAGGATCGCTAAAATTCAGTTTAAATCAGTTTAAATGGCGCTATTCTTCACTAGCGCTGAAAATTTCATTCATTTTGCTTTAAAAAAATATTAATGCGAGTATTTCTTTTGAATTTTTGCGTAAGCAGTGCGTTGCTTGATTGTAAATGTATCGAATGTCTCCGTAAATACAGATTAATGCGAGCCATCGGACAAATCTATCATGTTTTTGTGGAGCGAGTTGTAGGCCTGCTTAATGGTAAATATCAAATTAATGTAAGACTGTGGTTTTCCACTTTGATTGGAAGCCTTGTCATGGATTGCTTCATGATTGCACAAGAAGGTTCCTGGCTGCCCAAGAATCAACATGAGTCAGGAAATAACGAGGCACCCGGCAAATCTTTTTTAATTAATGTATAAATAAATTGACATATTAATTAAATCAAATTATATACTTTTGGGGTATCTTAACGCATCAATAAAGCAGAAAGGAAATTCTTTCCAGTTCTTTTGTACGATGTCGAAACCTGAACGCTGCTCAAATCTGATCTGAGAAAGCTGAAGTCTTTCCGAATGCGATGCCTAAGGCGGATTTTAAATGTTTTTCTTACAGACAAATTCAGGAATGAAACATTACGAGGACGATGTTATGACCAACCAACCATCGAAACGCTAACATCAAGGCAGAGACTGCGTTGGTTTGGTTATGCTTGTAGGATGTCTGAAGAGGGCATTCCCTATCGCACGCTCTGAAGAAGAAGACCTGTTGGTTGGAATCTCGCGAGATCGGCACCTAGAAAGACTTGTCGATGCCCTTTTTACTTTGGTTCAAGGTACTGAAATGAAATGCCCTGATACCCTTCGAAGTAAAGTTGTTCTTTTTTACCAGCGCTTCGATGATATCATAAAATAAGTCTACGTCCTGCGCAAGAGTTCACTTTACATACAAGGCTTCATGTAAGCTTATTGCAATTAACTAAAAATTACGCTCATTATGTATACCTTCATTTGCAATGGAGCCTTTTTGTGTAATAGTGTGCACGGGCTCACGAAAACTGTAGTATCGCTTTAAATGGATTGCCTGGGCGGCTGATTTCAATGCGCCCTTCTATCGCTCCCATTTCGATCTTGGCTTCCGACCCCACCCCCCCTACGCAAGCAAACACAAGAAAAGGTACGATAATTTGCAATAACCTTATATAGAACACTGTGCTAAAATAAGCCAATTATATATATATATATATATATATATATATATATATATACATATAATAACATA
>QQSS02220499.1:0-22679 GCA_003687565.2 Craspedacusta sowerbii
CACTCATCCAGGTTTTCATCTCTCGGGCACAGCATATGAACATTCCACGAGGCTACCACAACTCTACATAAGGTGGACCATAGAGTTCAGAAAAATGAGTTTCAAGCACATAGCCATATCATACGTGATCGCGAGGTTCGAAAATTGTATAAAATACTCTTTACATCGAGCTTACAAATCACTTGATAAGCATACTGCATTATAATGAGCATGCTATGCGCAGTCTATCTAAAGTTATTTGCTCCAAAATGTCAAGAGGCAACATATACGCGTCTGCCAATGAGGGAACGGAAAGAAACTTGGCGCATGCAGCTAGTGATAATATGGAATCATGAGTGCATATGCGAAGCTAAGAAAAGCTTAGGAGGCTTCGGGCATGGTAGCATCTCTAACGCATGCGCAATTGTGTACCCAAACGTTTAGTGAATTCAAAAATGGAGAGGGAATGCTCTCAGAAAAGAAGATAAACGAGAAAAAAAGAGAAGCAAATGCTTGCTCGTTATAAAAGAAAACCTTCTTGCTGCCAAAACAAATCATAAAGATAAAAAAGTCAAAAGTGCCACGCTGCATGAAAATCCTTCATCAGCAAAAAAAGGAATTCAAAGGCCGATCGGGAGAGCTAGAATAAAGTAGAGGCGATCGTGCGCTTTAAGAGCTGCAGGAAGTGTTACCTCTATTAATATTATGCCACAGCCACGTCGGAGCGGCATCTCCGACGCGCTTCTTATAGTCAACGTTAAGAAATCCAGTGAGAAGGCAGAATCAACTAGAAAGGTGAACGGCAGTTGCGTTATCTCTTGACATTTGAAAAAATAAATTATTCTTGCAGTAGTCTCGAGCGTGACGAATCTGTCAAAAGTATCTGAAAGCCTAACAAGGTGTATGGAGCATAATTCATATGCCATTGAGAACATAACAGTATTATAGAAGTGGTTACTGTATAAGTGAGAACAATATAGGGAACAATATAGATAGGCAGCATGGGAATAAACTATTTGTGGCCAGCCTCACCCTTCAGCTAAGACAATATAAAACATGGTAAGTTGAAGATTGCAAGTTGGAATCTATTTACAGCCACGAGAGAACGGAGAGAATCTTGATGGTACCCAGCGGGATGTACGGGTATCGTAAGGAACAAGATACTTGCCTAGCAGTTCTACAGAGCGCCCGTTTTGGAGTGAATGTAAGGCATAACCAAGTAAAGGCAAGAGTGTTTATATAATTTCAATTTAAAAAAATACACCGATATTTAAGACTATATCACATTATCGCATAAGGAATTCACATATCATGAGCTAACAACAATCCGAAGAATCCAACACAGGTCAAGAGCTGGCAATCATAAACTAAGCTACGGGCAACCGATCGGGAAAAATCTTACCAACCAGGATAAAACACCTCGCGCTCTTACATGGTCGCAATACAGTTTACCTACACTTATACGAGCAGACATATACAATTTTTTTTCTTGTGCAGCTTGTGCAAAGGGCAATTTTTTGGAATTTACAGGAAAACAGGGCATTAAACATATTTAACTTCTCCAAAGACAAAACTAAAAAAAAAAATTTGAAAATATTGATGATAAATAATGCTTGCAGCGTACGCGTGCGGAATTAAAGACCAGACGATGGCACGCATAAAACAAGCCACCTTTCGAAAAAGCAAAATTTGTTTTTTTGTGTGTGAAAAGTGTATTTAATACACTTACTTCAAAATTCACAAAGAGTTAAGGTGCCATTTCTATTGCACAGTCGGGAACCAAACAGTTCGTAAGATCAGCGGTAAATTATCCTCGCCGATGTCGCATTCGCGCGCGCCGTAAAAACACAATTTTAATTCCTCGCAAACAAAATTCAACGAAGATAATGTTTTTTATGCATGGCATATTACCGTCAATCGCTTACTACGCTTGACAACATACCACTACGCAAGTGAACTTACTTGAGAAATGCCACACGATGCCATTTAATCAACAATAATCCGTAAACAGGGTTCAAATAAATAGCTGCTAACATTCCCGGGTAACAAAAATTCCATTGATAAACATCGATCCGTAAGAAAAATTATCTTTCACCTTCCATAAACCGAATTATTTACTTCCTAACAATACTCAGATGGGACTACTAGATTCACAAAAGAACAAAGGGGTTCATTGAAAAGGCAACGTAGGCATGCTGACATTTACGTGAATAACATTTTTTGATTTTAAGGTCACTTCGGCGATAACTAAGACATCTCACAAAGACAACAATGCTGTGCGATGATAGCGCTGCATCCTGACGAAAATCTCAACACATGATCCACCAAAATTAAACTCAGAGCGGCTAAGCGACTTACAAGACGTACTGTCATGTATCTACATACACGCAGTTAGAACTCCACTAATGTATGACCCCGAAAATGATAACAGCTCTCAGAGTTAACACCCACAACAACTAGCAGCAAGGAGACTTGAAGGAGTTACGAAAGCTAAGTGAGAAAATTTGGAGCTTTAGTCATGCGCAAAAAAAGTTTGCACACAGAGTCACAGTCAGAATGTTGTATCAAGCCAAATCCAGACCGACAAAGGCAGGTGATAGAGTTTAAAAAGGAGAACAGCTCATACATTATAGTAAAGGACAATCTGAAACAACACCCGGAACTCCACAAACATTTACAGGCAACCTAATTGAAGAAGGGGCAGCCATAAAATCAAGAAAGAGGGAGGCCAGCTATTGATGTATTTGCTACTCAACAAAGCTCACTTGAAGTAGCAAGCATCACAAGCTAACTTGATGCTCAAATGTCATGTGGAACATGAGCCTTTGAAAAAGCGCAGAGCCTGCCCATAGGTTAGCAAAAGTAACAAGCACAATCAGTGATCCCCACACGTCTCCAGACTATTGATAGCAAAGACGAAGTAGGACTTTCCAAACATGCACGCAAACAGAAAACACTAATGACTATTCTGGCATCATAAATAAGGTCTAAATCATCAAATCGGAAGCATCAAGATCTTCAAGAACTTGCCTCTCGTAGTCGTCTACATAATTGTGATTTTTTTTTTTATGGGTCCGGTTGCCCGGCGGTTACCAGCGAATCATGCTGGGACGTTTTTTTTCAGTTCACAAGAAGATAAATGTTTTTACATATCATATATGAAACAAAATCGTGTAGTACGTACTTGACGCGACGTCGTACGTTGTTTTCTAAAGGAGCGTCTGCTGCTTTAGACACAGCTCTTTACATGTTATAACCTCCTGAGAATGTATTAATCTATTCCAAGAAATATTCTTTAAAGTTCTAATGTTGCCCTTCGATTGAAGACGAGCTGCAACTGCAAAGAATATGCAATCGCGGGATCAGCTTTAAAAATCGCTGCTCTGACATCCAACGTCCTCTTGGGAATCTCCAAACATCAATAGTGAAAAGTCAAACGCCATCGCAAAAACTAAAGTAAGAAAAGGATTACAAATATAAAGCTTTCCAAACCCGTTTCTTGTTCGATTGATGCTGCGGCTGCTATTTAAACGAGAGGTTTCAAAGATTCATTTTCCAGCGGACTACGTGATTACCCAGAAATGCAAGCTCTACAAAGATCTAGAAACTTACTAACTAAACATATTTTGTACCAAGCATTATTATAACGTCTACAGAGGTTAGCGAATTCAAAAATGCTCAATCAGGGTGTTATGGGATATTTCCCCCAGAGAGCTGTTTATTTGAAATTTTTCTTTGAATGTTTCAACGTTTTGCTTCTGTTTCGCAATATGATATTTAATATTTATAAGTGATTTGAGTAGTCTCCGTAGTGTCTGCCAAGTTTGGATTGGTGTATCGCTTGAGTTCTCATGAAATATTTTACACCTTGTGGTCCATATAACATATACTGGGTGCGCTATTAACGTGGTCGTAAACTTGCGTTGGCTTATGCTTCTGTCGGTGTATTCGGACAGATATCCAAGCATGAGATGGGGTTGCTTCAAAGTGTTGGTGGTATTGAGGATTCCTTGAATTAATGGCGTGATTTTGCTCCACAAACAAGGATGGGATCTCACACAAAGCAGTGCATGAACGTTTCTTGATGCTTTCTACACGCTCCACATGCGTCTGCTGATGGAAAATTTTTTGGCTTGTGCAAGTTTCTTAATGATTTGCTCATGAATTCGCATGTGGTATGAACTTTATGTCTAAGTTTCCACAAAGCTTCGCGTATGTGGTTTGGGCTATGGTCTTGATATGATGTTGCCCATATATCGTTCCAATTTATCAAATTTCTGTGCACTAGTTTATTCCAGTATTGTGTGCCTAGAATTTCAACATGGGTTACGGTGTTGCTTACATAACAGTGATACGTAACCGTGATGTCAATGAAACATGAACCCAGCGAACTGCCATGTTTTTTTTTTTGTTGTTGTTGTTGTTGTTGCAGGGAATCGGCAAGGCTTCGTAGTTGCCATTATGCCTCGCCAACCAATAGCTCCTCTCCTGGCAATCTCGTATGATTGCCTACTGGTTATCCATGGTCGGGCGCTCGTTATTAAGTATCAATTCTTAATATTTGATCATCCTCGGTTTCGCTCATTTACAGGTAGCCCGTTCGATTTTTTCAACCTTGTCTGGAAGCGAGGCTGCTCAATGATTGGTCAGGGTGCTAGGTGTGTGCTGATTAATCCTTTTACGAAGGCGGATGGCCTCACCCACCGTCAGGAAAAAAAAAACAAAAGGTTTGGTTTGCTGCTCCAGTTTTGCGGTCCATTTATGGCAAAGCTTGTGAGAGTCACGAGGTTTGTTGAAAGAAGATTGTGCGCTGCTCAAATTTGCACTAACTTTCGGATTTGGAGTTGCTTAAGAAGGTTGTGTCGAGCCATGCAGTAATTAGCAGATTCTTCTATATTTTAGCCCGATTGAAGTTGATGAGGGGTTATTTCACATTCTACCCATTGCTTGGCGAATCATAGGTAAGTTGCTTCTATGTGTTTATGTATTTGGTTTGTACGTAGGGTTGTATCTTTAAATTTAGCAAGAAGCACTTAAATTTTTTCACTAGCACGGAAGTCATGTTTGTTAGGAACTTTAAAAGATGTGGGGTGGATCTGGAGTGGGATTTATTCGTACTGCCGATCTTAGTTTCATGAGGATAAGCTCCATTTTTTAAATCTACGGGGCGCAAACATGATGAGCAGGAAAGTTAGCATTGACCGGACTATGAGTAGGGAAATGGTTTTGGCTCCGTTATCGCTACAGTCATAGACATGGTCTTCGTTTGTTATAGTCAGCTAAGGAAGCGAAGGTATGATAATTTCTGAAATATAAGCAGAAGAGAATCTTACTGTTTGTCATCGTGCAAGAATGAGTATTAATATCAGCTTTTAAGTCCATATTAATTATTATGTTGCTGTTTCCAAATTTATTGGCACAGCGCATTGTCCATGCTTTTACTTGTAACTTAAACCATAGTAGGCGAACATGAACGCCGACATGTTCTTTGTTGCTTGAATTCACATCGCATCTGCTCATGTAAGCTCAGATCAATCGTTAGATCTTGACTGAACGCAGACCATTGAACATGCTCTGTGTAGTTTGTTTGTGGTTAATAACAGTTTCCTAAAATGCAATTTTGTTTGGTCTACCCATCCACAAATTTTGAGGCTTCTTTCAATTAAGAAAGTGATTTGTCAATCTGTTTTAGAGGATCAAGTTTGTTCATGCTTGTCACTCTTTCCTTAACTTTGCTTTATTCGTAGCAACAGGTGAAAGTGCTCAAAGCTACGAAATCTCTGACAAATTATTGGATGTCATTGCTAAATTGATAGCTGATAATTGGAAGAGTATGGCAAGGCATCTTGAAGTTCCAGATTATGAGATAAAGACCATCAATGCTGACGAGAAAGCTGTGCACGAGAAAGCATTTAGGTCATTAAAACGGTGGACTCAATTGGGAACACCATCCCTGGATGTTTTGTGCAATGCGTTAATATCCATTGATAGCGAAGACATAGTTTAAGAAGTTGAGCGCCTGAGCACGACATTTTCAAGGACGACAAGATTGCATTTGAGCGTGGTTTTCCAGGCGCAGGAAAATCTACATTCTGTCATTTCATTGTGAAGGAGTGGCAGGCTGGACGATTGTGGAAGGAACAGTTTAAACTCGTGTTTTACGTTAATGCTCCTCTCCTTATGTCCTTTCTTGATGAACCACCATGTTGAGAGAGTTCTGAAGGCCCTATATTTGGGATACTAGTTGAACAGTTTAGATGCACCATAACAAGGACTTACATAGTCGCAGTTGACGGAGCATAAACAGGAAGACGTGTTTGCTGTGCAATACGTTGCACTTACAATTTTTACGTTAGTAAAGTAACTTTACGCTGTAAAGTTTGGTGCGGCCCAGGGCACCAAATACCGCTCTGTGAGCTGGTGAATTTCTTTGCTTTTAATAAAAAGTCTTTACAGCATGGCTTACGCGAAAGTCATCGTTTCACGGCAATGATGTCGGAGAATAACATGGCCGTGGAATTGTTTTACTGATTAAAGATTTTATATTCCCTGCTTGGATTTGGTAGGCCTTTATTTTTTATAATACTGCATAAAGAATGTTAATAATTGCAGGCACTATGCTTGTCATGTTCATCCCGACAATGCCCAAGTCCACACTGGTTGATACAGAGTTCAGTAACTTTCTATTCTTTCCTTAGCGTACTTTGTGATTTGTTAAAGGTACTTTGACCTCTTACGCTTGCTGCACTGTCAGACTTGCCATGCTACTGCATTATCAGACTATATCAACTTCCATGGGTTTCTCTGCAAACTTTTGTCTCACACTTTTTCCAAGCATATCCCATGATGCGTTCAACAAATTTGAAGTAAGAGACAAGTCGGCAACACTTCACGCCGGGATAAGTCACGCTCGGGAGACGGGTACTGGGTTTGCATGATGTCATGAGAAAGCGTGCATCTGACATGGCAAGTCGAGGAAAGTTCAAGAACACTCGTAGAATTTAATAACATAATTTTGGAAAAGGACGATATAAAAAATCGTTGCTATTACTAAACTGTTAGCTGGCAAATTCATCCAGTTTCAAAACTCTTAGGTATAAATGCGAACATCGGAATTCTTAAAACATGGGCTTGTACGGACCGCCAAGTATCCATACTTTTAGCAAGCCTTCGCTCAAAATCCTATCTCAACGTTTCCTAAAAATGATGAATTCCTGCGTCAGCAGTCCTCTTCCTCATCCTCAACAACAAGCATGGTGCTCCTAGCGCGCAAATAAATGTGACTTGCATTTTCCTCAATAGTGATCTCCTTGTCAAGAAGCACAGAAATCTGAGGCTCAGCCAAGTCTTCTTTTGAGTGTTCTAGCAGATAACCACTGTCATGTCTATCAATGTATCAATACACATGCTTACTTCGCTGTTACCTTTTGTTATATGTGTATGTTTTCTACGTTTCACCCTATTGCGGACGTCATTCTTTGAATTTGTATACTTTCATTCTATCGGATGCCTCGAAGATGAAATCATCAGGCATTATTATCTGTGATCGTTTATACCAGTTGATGAAACTGATAGGCCACCAGATGATAAAATGGATTGAGATGTATCGTGAGACAGTTCCATAAAAGTTATCTGATGACATCTCGTCAAAGAATAATTTACATTTATGTAAAGAGGTAAGAGTAATTGATCGAGCAGATGAGACTGTCGAGATTCGAGGACGATCCAGAAGGTGGGAAGGTCCAGAATCTGGTACAGAATCAGGTAAGGTATCATTTACTGGCAAAGTAATAGCTTGGCTTGTTGTCAAACCGACACTGTCGGGTGAAATGGCGTGTTTTGCCGGTGCAGAAACAAGAGCTTGAAGGATGGGCCTAATCGAGAGAATACTGTTTGGCTTGCGTCCTTTCTCTGCTATTTGCATCCGAGGCCTGCACATGTAGTCGCCCACTACGTTCATTAGAAACTTAGATGGCTTGCAAAAAATGGTTCTCGCTTCATCATCGAGGAGTAGGATACATGTTAATTCACAAGTTCATCACCTACCCCAACGCCAGTCGCGTTTCGCGCTATTTTGGGCTCGTCAGTGACGTACATAGAAACTGAACCCGGGTTGCAGTGGAATGCAGAGCACTTACCACTAGACGATGAGAGCTGAGTGAACTGGTGAGAACTCGTTAGGATGTAAGTTCTCCTTTAATTTTCAATCAGCGCTTATGCTCTTGCTATTATGCTTGCTTGGAAACGAGCTTTGCTTTGTAAACTTTCTTCAAATTTCCATAGAAATAAGTAAATTCTTGTCTTGACTTGCCAGAATTTTTTTGTTATTCTTCCAGCGTCTCTTCACGGAAAACAATGCAAGATACTGAAATGAACTTCCGAGAATTATGTGCTACAATGCAGCATCAGTTATTTGATCTTCTGCCAAGTACGAACAAACGTTGATGCTTTAACTAGTTGGCGATAGTCAAGCCGCCAACTTAGACGCTTAATTCACCCTACTTGGTTCTTAGGCATCTTCATGATTATTGGTTTACTTAGGGCCCCAAGAGCCTTGCAGTGGGAACTGTTTGATTGAAGTATTTTTGCGCTAAGATTTTAAAACTATACCATAGTTATTTCTTGTGTGTACTTTCGCACCGACGATTTAACCTTTATTTAGTTGCTTGTGATTTTAGGTTACGATGAGGCAAGCTGTACTGAAGGTCGTCAGGCAGCTTTCTTTGCAACAACGACTTTGATGATTTTCCAAGGCGCATGAATTATTGAACTGTATGACTTGTGAAAATGGCTGGTGTTGCTTGTAAATAGTTAGCAAAGGCAACGCCAGTTTACAAAACTGGCCCTCCAGAAAGATGTAGCATTTACTGACCACATTTCACTAGTATCTAATTTTCGAAAAGCTATTGAATTGGCAAAGTCTAACTTCGTGTTTTTGTTTTTGGAAAGATTCCAAGTAACTTATGAGCGTGAAGTGGGCATCCCGATCGAACATTTACCTCATCATGCCTTAGATTTCGTGCATGTCGCACGAGATCATGCGGAATGGTGATGGTGTGATTGCCTGTTTGCCGAAAAATTATCTTAATGCCAGTAAGACCAAGGTTTAACTGTTTAACTTACAGTCCTGCAGTTCTTCTTTTCCGAGCTGTCAGCCTTGAGCTACTGCTTCCTTTTTAGCGTGGTTCGGAAGCATTCTATCGGCTGGGCTAGCATTAACTGCTTCTGCGATGGGAGCGCCAAGAGCATATGCAGCAAGGTTAATAAGTTTAGGGGGAAGCCGGTCTTCGCCAGTTGACTTAGTTATATCGAAAGAATGTACTAGCTTATTTGTTTCTTCTTTAGAAACGTCCCTGAAGGTAAAGGGTTTGCCATCTATCGACATATTTTCAGCTTTTATTTTAAATACATTTCGGTGATCGCATAAATTTCCTGTATGTGTACGACCAGAGCTGTGCTCAACAATGCTTATATAGTATTTATGGAAAATTTCGCTAACTTCCTGAGGATTCTTAACGATGTTATCATTTTGTAATAGCATAATTTTATCTTTTTCTTCAGTTTCCTTGCTGCTCACGAACGAGTTTATTAAATTCTTTGTCAAATTCTATTCTTTCTAAATAACTTTGGCCTCCTCATATAAATGCTCAAGTTTGTTGAATCAGGTACCACTTACTCTTCTTGCTTCTTTGCTGTAATGTGCAATACGATATTGTACACGATCCTTTGTTGCGAGTTTTCAATGTGGCAAGATGTATCTTTTCCAGGCATTTAATGAGAAAGAACATTCCTTTTTTCCTTCTTCGTACAGGCCGTTTCTTGATAAACAAAAGACCGTCAGTATTGTGAACCAGGATGCTTGAAACATGATGTAGGGATTTTGATCAATTGACTGCGGTGCTCCTTGAGGTCTCAACAAAGGACTATGACTTGTTAATGACCAAACGGCCTGACGATTTAGGACTTGTGCAACATTTTAATGAACAAACCCGGCGTAACATTCAACAGCACAGCAGTAAGGAAAATTAGAGGAAGTTTATTTCGAGAAATGCCACATCTAATATTACCCTAGCTCTGTATCAATCGCAAAGTTAACAGTATACTTTAAAACTTATATCAAATAAGCAAAAGGCTGGGCCATTTATTGATTGCTGCGTTGCAGACTTTGCATGTATGCTGATTCATTGTCGGAGCTTAAAAAGAAATCATGAATAGTAACAATTTAGTAACAAACATTTGGTATTGGTAGACAAGGAAGATGCAAGTACTTTATTTTGCAATTTGATTATGATCAGCTATGCAAGCATAACTTCTATTGAAAAAAGGGGGAGCACATAGCTGGACTGGTTCACGAGAGAAAAGACAAACCTGCTACACAAGAAATCGCTCTTTTTTGTGTTATACGCGATAACCAAATCCAGTGAAATATTTTTTTCATTCCCAACTAACCATGCTATTAAAAATGCTTACGTTGGGAGAGCATTCTTATTTGAAACTAAAAAATACTTTTGATGATACTTAAAATAAAGCCCAAGGACGATCAATAGAAGATAGCCACGTAAAATACGCATGAAACCTTCTATTGACCCTTTACAAAAAGAAAATCCATAATGATGCAGTGATGGCTTCCAAACCACACGTTTACCTCAGTCGCCACTGCAGTAAGGGAAGTGGATGAAAAAATCAAAAACGTTTTTATGCTTTTTGTTAATTAAAAAAATTAAACTTATTACAATATAACGCCAGTAACATGTTCAGACCCTTGAACCTTAGAGCAAACAAAAAGATTGACAACTTGAGAAGCACACAAACTATTTTTTAAATGGAAATTCTGACAACTTAATTAATTACTTGCTGTTCTCAAAAACAAAAATGTAAAGCATAGAGTTTAGGCAGCAACTGAATGAACGGTAAATGAAATAACAAAAGCATCAATCTAAAACCACTTGTGTGGCTACCTTAAATATGCTTAGTAACACGCTCAATATAATTGCCAGCTAAGTAGGTAGGGAGGCCAACCAAGAAACATCTTTGGCGTAGATTCAAGCCATTCTTAATTTCTATTTTTGATGAAGTTTGGATGTCTATGTCGCCCTAGAATTACATTGAAGTTGAACCCGCCTTCTTCGCGGGGAGAGTCGATCGCCACTTTTGACCCAAAGAGAGTCAGGCTAAAGTTCGTAATGTTCGTCGAATTCCTATTTGTTTGCATGTATTTTTGATCGGTTTTGTGGTAACGTTGTCCTGTTCTCGTCTATGAGGGATGGTGGAATGCTTTATTCAGTTACGGTGTTTTGACCTTGAATATTTATGTACTACTGGTTGTGCTGGCTTTCTTATAACGAGCAAGGCGATTCTCAAAAGTTGAGCTCGTCGCGTACCACTTGATTGAAGAATATTACAAGTTTAGTACCATTGTTGTGAATATAAGTTGGTTTTCAAACTTTGATTAATCGTACACAAAGAAAGATTCTTTTCTACGAAAGCTTGAAAACATGACATTTTCGTTCAAAATTATACTCGCGCAGCTGCTGAGAACGGTTTGGAAGCGAACTTATGCAAATAGTGCCCAGTTAAATGTGTTGTTGGCTCAAGTGCTCCATGGCGGCAAGCAGAAAAAAATTCCGGGCTTCTTCATACACTAAGAACGTCCACCAAGTATTTGACAAGTGCACATGCAGGGAGCATAGAGTTGTTATATACCAAGTACGGTTACCTTTGTGGCAAGAGGCGGCGCCGCGAATATTTCATCTCGTCTTTGATTTATTCGGTGAACATTATAAAACGGGGCAAAAAAGATTTCCCTGTCACTGGGTGATCACCACTGATCTATAAAGGGCATCCTACGCCGTAAGAATTGATCGTGAAGAATTGATTCTTGCAGGATCTTGTCGAAAATAAAGACCAAATCACATTGCCTTAACACGCCCGTGGACACGAAATAGAAGACCAAGTCTAACTTGGTAATATGGCTTTGATTCCTCTTTGCGCACAATGGTCTTGAAATTATGCCCGTGCATAGTTTTAGATTTAGCAACATGATTAGAGACTTCATGGCGTTGGATAGGACAGGTATGTTGTGTATATACGAGGCCTCCGTTACGCAAGGCCCTAGACAAGACGATGTTCGCCCTGTGACGTCATAATCGGCGGCGTTACCTGCGCGATGGCTGATGGCTACGAAGAGGGTCCACTGCATGTTAGCTTGAAGAAGGAATATCTATCAGATCACGTAAAGCAACTATTTGAGCTTCTTGAGCTACTCTGCTTGAAGCACCTCAGTAATAGGATTGGGATGTTTTGCAAGCTTTTCAAATATTTGCTTACTTGCCTAGGGCAGACATGTTCCTCCGTTACAGTTTGCAGAGGCTAAACCACATCCATCTATCTACCCATCATAGGAACCCTAGGGATGTTGTTGCAATTGTCCCAGTGAAAAGTTTGAATGGATTTAAGCTCAATTTTTAAAATTTGCTATTCGAAGTATGCTTTTTCGAGCTGGCTGCTATGCTGTTTATTTGACAGCAGCAAAGTTAGTGAAAATGCCTTTGCATAATTTTGTTGATGCCACCCTCAAGCCCTCAATAACAAACTCATTTAATCTTTGGAATAGAGCTATTTTCTCTTAAATTCTGTGCAAATCATGAAATGCAATGATTGGCTTTCGCAAAAGAGCCAGGAGAAAACATTTGTCTCTCAATATGAAGCTCTCAGTCACAGCAATCTATAAGACACCAGCATTCCGTTCCAATCAAAGCCTCATTCGATAGTTTAAGCAAACCTTGTAAATTGGAGCTAAATTCTCTTGTGAAACTTGCACCATCCCTCATATCCAAAGCCTTGCATTGGACTGGAACTAAAGAGCAAAAGGTTTTTGATGATAAAAATGTGCCTTAAAGCATCTTGAAGAGCAGAGAAGTACCTTTCAACTATGGATAGCCTGTAGAAACTACTGAATGTCAAGCACCCACTCAATGATGATGGCGTTAATTTTATTTAAAGCGTGATACTCTTGATATAGCAAGTGAATTGGGCAAGAGCTGAGCCAGTTTTATTCGTATTTGTCAAGTTGCAATAGAATTGATACTGGAGACCAACTGTCTGCCCTAAGCTAGTGTTTATTGCTGGTTATTGCGTTCAACAAGTTATTGGTAGAGAATTCTCAGTATCAAATAAAATTAAGGAGGTGAATGACAACATTACCAAGACGTGTGCATGCAGCTATGTAAAGCCGCTAGATAGAGGTGGGTTAGTATGGCCATCTGAGTTGGTGCTTGAAGTTGTTGTTCAAGCTGATCTTATTTTGCAAGTAATTGTATCAGCGAGAGAATTTAAGGATGTGTTTCTGTCAAATTCAAAATCATGATAGAAACTTGGTGATTCATGCTTGCATAGCACTTGGATTTTATCAGGAAAATGTCCTGCATGTGATATTTTACTGGTGGTTAATGTCAGAAAAGTTCTTTCGTTTTTTCGCAGTATATTTTAAAACAATTTCAAAAAGAACCTTCATTCTTACAGGGAATGTGTAGAAAGAGAGAAAGTGCAGTGAGCGAAAACTGAAAAAATTCAAGAAATTTTGATGGTCAGTGATAAGAATATTATGAGCATATTTTGGGTTAACTATCTCAAAAGTTTGCGTTTTTCTCCTTAGTAGCGTAATGTGCAAAAGAAAAATCTTTAATTCACCTTTCTAATGATTGCAGATGTAATGGGGCTCCAAAGCAGTACAGACTACTGCTTTTTCTGCTAGAATTTTGATGACGGTTATAGATTTTAATGCATGGAGAAGGTTGAATGTCCCTACTTACATAAACGTCGGATGTGCGCTACAGCAAATCTCGGGTTGCCCGAGCATTGAGGCTACACAATGCGCCTCTCAGCTTTGGCAACGATGGGCCAATTACTCCTTGCTGTTAGGCGACCGAAGAGTCAAGTAAGGCAAATGAAACTCCTTTTCGGAACAGCTTCTCGCAGCAAACAACTTGGCCCACACGAGCCTCCGTAAAATGCATTTGCCGCAGATTTCCACGTCATCAAACTTTGTCTCAGGCCTTAACGATGGCAATGGTTTTCACTGGAGGCTTGGGGTGGATGTTGCTGAAATGTAGTCATGAAAAACCGTGCAAAGAGCCTGGAAGGGAACGGGCTATCAACGGGCTCTTTCCAACCGGAAACTTTATCCTAATAATTAAATTGATCTAGTTCAATCGTCTGCTAAAATTGTTATCTTGACTATGTAGATTTAACAGTATTGCTTTTTACGAATTCAGAAATATTTTCTTTGTTTAGGTGACCTTAAACTCACTTTTCACTGCTTGATCAATCGACCGTAATATGATAGGAACCCCCTGTCCAGCACTTTAAAAGCGAACACGCGGTTAACGATGTTCCTTTCGCTCTTCACATCAAGTGACCAAGATGACTGCAAATGTGAGTACAAGTTATATTAAATCTTGCTAGAAGGCTTCCATCAAGGCGTTTGATCACTTGTGCCCCAGCGCATTTGGCTCTATTTTTCAACTAGAATATGCTAATGCTTTCATTTCGAAAGCAGAAACCGTTCACTCATGCAAGGCTGTTCGTTTCCGCATTCTTTCTAAAAGAAAGCCTACGTTTGTGCGAATGCAGTAGACTGGAAATGATTTATTCTTTTTTCCCCGTCTTACCGACCATGGTGAGAACCTCTTTGATAGCCAGATTCTATGATCCAGTACTGCTTCAGCAATAACGAGAACCGAAATTGATCTGACCATGTACTCCACTGCCTTCTAATTCGCTTTAAATTATGAAAAAGCGTTTGCCTTGTCGTCTAAGTTAAGTGTATGGTACTCGACATTGGTTTTCTAGAAGTCGAAGAAACAGCCGAAGAAGAAGTCAGCATTGACTTTTGGCATCGACTGTACTCACCCAGTTGAAGATGGCATCATGAAAGTCGATGACTTGGTAAGTTAAAGCATATTGGCGTCTCTGAGCGGCTTCGTGCAGTCCTATCAAATATTATTAAAACTTCTTTGCATTAGTTTCATTGTGCTGACTATGCAGCACTCAGGAGTTCAGGAGCAGCCAGGGCCTGCCACACTGGAAATGATTATCAAACTTTTTTCCCCATCTTATCGACAGTGGTGAAACCTTGACTTAAAAGCCAGAATTTATGATCCAGTGTGAAACCTTGCAAGTGGAAACACGGCCTCTGCTTTGCAAATAACAATGGTCAGGCATGTTGAATTGCTGATTTTCTGTGGCTTAACAATCTGTCCTTAGGGTCCTCTTCCCTAAGGAATGCCAATGGGTTTTGCCCATGGCTTCTTATTTCTTGTAGAAGGAGTTCCTGCAGCGACGGATCAAGGTTGAGGGTAAACTTAATAATCTAGATCAAGTAACTCTGGAGTCTACCAAGAACAAAGTTACCATTGTTTCGGAACGTCCCTTCTCTAAACGGTTTGTGTGCTGCGTATGTTTTTGTTTTGGTTCATAGATAACCTCCGAGTTGTAAAAACGGCATAAATGGGATACCTTTAAATTTAAACAATTTGATTGAATTAGTAAAACCTAACATTAGTCATCGTATCTGTGATGCTTTTTAGGAAGCTCATGTTTTGTTTAAGCTCAGAAGTCACTAAGGTTTACTAAATTACTGTGATCAAGTGATGAAACTTATTCTAAATATTCGCAGTTTCCTCTGACGAGATTTATAAATATCTCGCTGAAGGCCAAACACCTTCCTTAGATGTCTGATGATCACATTCATTTATGAAGATATGCATTTATCTGCTGCTAAGGCTGAGTTAAGAATTCCTGTCCATTTACAGCAGACCAAATAGTGTAGGTCTTTGATGACTGTTCTAGTGTGTTGTGCTTTTATATCACATGGTTTTGGTATAATTGCTTGATTTGTTATGTTCCGTTTCAGACATTAAAGAATTTTGTGCAAATACAAATTAACTAAGCTTGATTTCCCTGATCAGAAGCCTTAATTAGCATACTTGTAATACTTACGATACGCATAGGCATACTTACAATACTCTGACCAAATGATGAAGTTTACTCTAAATATTCGCAGTTTCCACTGATGAGATCGATCAAGATTTTTCTGATGGCTAAAAATCCTTCCTTAGATGTCTGATGGTCAGATGCCTTGCCATGCACAGAACTTACATAAGTGCCGTTTTGTTGCCCTGTATTTATATTCCAGGCGTCTCTTACAACGAAGTGCTTGACCTTCGAATGTAATCCTAGCTCTGTATTTCCTACTTGCTGCAATGTTAAGTGAAACATCTGGACAAAATTTACCTTTGAAGTTGTGAAAGTGGTGCTTCAAGTTATTATGCCAATTCATCTTCTGACATAATCTCTGTTCTTGGCATTGGAGGTTTTGTATGCAGAATGAACCTTTAGTGAATGCTTAACAGAGAGAGATAATTACAGGACTGCTGTCTTCACCTCCTATTCAATGTGAATGGTAGGCTCCTAAGGCGGTTCTGACAATTTTTTAGTTCCGACCAATTCGCCTGATTTCGCTGTTGCAGGTATAATCCTGCAGGAATATCAAGTTGAACTTGGTGTTGCTAACGGAGCAGCGGTAAATTAATTTGCAAAACATAGTAGGTTGCGCGCAGTTGTAGCCTGTTCTATGATCCAGCATGACAATAGTCTCATATGTTTTTTTTTTTTTGGTATGCTGTTATGAGTTTGTAGGAGAAGTGTCAATAATCAAGGGTTACTTGTTTCAACGGTCTTGTCTTGTTTCAGATACTTAAAGTATTTAACTAAGAAATACTTGAAAAAGAACAATCTTCGTGACTGGTTGCGTGTTGTCGCATCAACCCATTCCGATTACGAACTGCGCTACTTCCAGATCAATCAGGATGAGGACGAGGAGGAGGAAGAGAAGGAATAGTTTCTAACTTGTTCTTACTGCCGAAAGAGAAAAGCAGTGTCGTACAATAGTCTTGTTTTTATTAATGACTCGGGCAAGATCCTGATTTTGTTTCTTCGGTGATCGTTCACGATGTACGAGTCTTTGTGTGACCATGACGTGTTCGCAAAAATTGGGTTCGCGTCATTTCTAAGCGGTGCTCGTCCGCTATATAGGTCTTTGGGTACTGCAGACAAGCAAAATGAATGCCATTTGTTTACTTTCCGTTACAGAAGTTTTTTATTTTGTTGTCTGTTGCGCTTATGATTCGTTTGTGCGGGTGGCTCGCAGTTCTTGCCTTTAGTCTGCGGAGACTTGGTCAAGGATGGCTCCACCTCGGGCGCTCGCAAACGGTACTGTCGGACGACTTAAACCTTGGCGAATTGTCTAAGTTACTTCGCATCTCTTAAGCTCTTAACATCATCGCCGTAATTGATCAGAACTAGACTGCCGTCTCGGCTCTATTCAGAACATGGTATGTCCACAGTTCACTTGCTGAACTTATATGGTCCTTGGCTTAATCTGTTATGGCCCTGTTGAAACCAAGGGTTGCACGACAGCCTGGGATTTGCGTTAGAACAGGGGGGAGTTTTCGAGTTCGAAAACGGGAATCCACCGCTCCCTCGCGTAACAGGTTGGCATGCTACAATTTTGATTCGACCTGGCAGTAAAACGCGACGTGACAAAAGTTGATGAGTCGTATGAAGGATGCGACTTGTTGACGAAAAGTTAAGCTAGAAAATCAAATCTGTAGATGGCTATTGGCGGTTCTAATGTGTATATTTTAATTTGTTTGACGAAGACTTCCTCTAGAGAATGTTTTTATAAAAGAAACTTGTTGCGTGAACAGCTATAAGAAGGAAGGCGACCATGTGACACCAAGAAAAACGGATAGCTATGAGAAAGCTAATGAATTGCACGCGTCTGCGAACCGTCTACCGGAGACTGCACCAATGAGGAGCCGCGCTATCTAAGGGAGATTATAATTCGAATACTAGCTCATTCCGTTTGAGAAGGCAGTCGGCACAGTTAACTACGGATTTACCCCTAACGCTCGTTGGGAAAAATGTGCAATCTGGGGTATCATAACGATTGGTTTTACTCTTGCCTTGTTGCCCGGAAAAATTATGAGTTTTATTGACGATCAGGATTCCCCAGCCATGGAAGTAAGCTACTGTGATGCTCGATGTTTTCTTGAGTAACTGCTTTTGACGTGCGGGGGTTTCATTGGTAAAATTCCGTCGTCCACCTTTTCGTGGATGGGAGACTGGGTCTGGTGTAGGATACCGAATTCCTTTTTTTATATTTTGGTTGCAATATTAGAGTTCTTTCCCATTGAAACTTGTGGTTGTATACATCAACGTAGTTGAGTTTGCATGTAATCCATTTTGAACTTAAATATTAGAACCCCACTGGAGTATTTGAAGACAACACTTGGTCGTGCTCCAACTTCTTGTTCCACAAGGTCTGCCCGCTTCCCCAGACAGGACCAAGTTGGCTCAGCTCTTATTGAAATCATTTTTATTGTTTTGCTGTATTATATTACTTTATGTTACTATAAAATCTATTTATTTATCATCAGAGATTATTTTATTGCTGCTAAATCGAGATTCTAATTTTTGTCAAGGGCAGGAGCACCGAGCATTGGGGGCAGCGAGTTTAACACCAGAATTTTGCAATGTATTATTTTAGCTTGGAGACTCATTCCTAATTTTACTGCCAAAGGGCTAGTGAGTTCGTTTGCCAGAATTTGTCTGACAAAACGTTTCTAGCTTTTAACTTTTGCCAAGCTGCCATCTGGAAATAGCGGTCCCAAGCGTCAGCAATAAATGGTGTATTCGTAGAGTTACTTCCTTCACTTGGCACAACATCTGCGTAATCGTTCACTTCTACTTTTCAAATCGGCAATTCTGTGCACTGCCTGCCAACTTCACCTTCTGGAAGCTTTTCATTAGTACTGTCTTGTATATGTATGGGATCATCTAAACCAGTTCCAAGAGTTGATGCTCTTTAATAGATTTCAATAGCAATTGGTATCGTTGACCACTCGAGATATGCGAGCGGAACGGTTATTTTTTTTAGTAGCAGTCGGTAGAGAAATCAGCAAAATTAACCCAAAGATAATTACAGGGAGTTTTTAAAGAGCTCGTCTTTTCCTTTTTTATTGCCATTTCTTTGAAGATGAGTTCGATTTATGAGCCCTGGCAAATAATGCAGGTTGCATGTCCCAAGTGATCTACAGTCTTCACGTTTGGGTGCTCTGACATCAATTTAGATTGATAACACTTGTTCGATTGTGCGAACTTGAGCGTAGGCCAACCGTGCATCCAGCAATTGCAAAGACCTCATAAATTAAACTATGCAATCATTTATGCTATTTGTCACATGAACTTGTAGGTTTAGCAAATGTTAGAAGATCGAGCACATAATACTGACTTGCTTTTGTGATATTCGATAATCTGGCATGTTCTACCGACGTTGTATATAGTCCAGAGTCAACTACATGTCCAAGATTTGTCTTCGAGTGTTACTACAGGGAGTTCTAGGCACTTGTTATTGTCCTGTTCACCACCAAATATATGTTATTTTTCAGTATCCCATGGTGGTTTATACGCGCTTAATTTGTTGTTCTTAACCTATGTAGTTTGCGCGTGTTGAGAGGAACGTATCCCATGGTGACGAGGGTCTCCCATCCTTACAAAGTATACTCCCAGTATTTAGAAATTTTGAATTCTCTTCGTGATTTGATGATGTTTTTTTTTTTAGTTACTTTTAACATGCACATTCGTACGTACTTTTTGAATTCAAAAAAGACCGCCTACTTGGTTGGCTTCACTTCAAATCGCTGCGTGTATCGAATGCGTATTCGAACTTCTGTGTATGGAATACGCACGCGCTTAGATTTCAAAATTGAATGCCTGCGTGTTTCTGCTTGCTTTCCCATTTCGAATTTATAGGTGCTTGGCAGAGCCATAACGTGTACTTGGATGATGAGTGTAAGACATGTGATCAGCAGAAATATTTCTGCTTTCCTGTAATTCGTAAAAATAAAAAAAAATAAATGAAAAAGGCATTCTCAGGAAGGTGGCATCCTCAATTCTATTAGCCCCGGGCTACAGAGGATGTCTCCTTCTCCGGCAAGTATATCTTTTTACATATTGTCGCGTTTATTTTGTATCGAATTGCAATGATGGTGTTGCTTCTTGTGTAACTTGCATTTGAGGAGAAAATATATATTGTTGCCGTTGTTGTTGTTGTTGTTGTCGTCGTCGTATGTCGGTATGCTAGCTCAGAAATGACACTCTCAATCCCAGTAGCCCCGAAGCAACTATGAAGTTGTTTACTTATGTATATACTTTACTTGCAATTGAGAAGAACAATATACATATATATATATATATATATATATATATATATATATATATATATATATATATGTTGTTGTTATTGTTGTATGCTGATAAATTTATAACTTCATTAAATTTGTGCACTTTTAGTTAGATGGTCTTCAACTTTAAACATTTCACACTTGTCGCGAACACGAAATAGATAAAATGTTGAAGTTTCTTATTTTTAGATTTGATAAAAGCACGCGAAACATCGAAACACTTAAGCCCAAAAATACAAAAATTCAAAAAAAGAGAAAAAAAAGGCCAGACATATGCGCGACAGTGTCTTGTCTAAGACAGAGTCACGATTGGCATAGGTGTATGTAGGAACTTTATAAAGGTTTTGACTTTACCCTTAAAGGTGTATGAAGGGCTTCACTCAGTGGTCCGCTAGTATACTTGCAAATTCCTTTTCGTCCTGTTCGAATACTTGGGAATAAGACATACCATGCTAGTAGCAGCTACTAACGAAGCAATTAGAAAAAGAAGAAAATCGGATGGAGAAGCTGTCTTACAAAAATAAACTAACCCTATCTTTAGTTCTCTGTTTCGAATGTTTGGAGTAAACGTAAAGAATCACAAACATTTCGGAGGTGTTTTTAACTGACGTTACCAGGCAGTAGCACGGAAAGATATTGCGCGCAATGCAGTACAACTACGCAAGCAATGCACGTCAACGAGTACAAGTCATATCTTGTCCTTGACATTAATCATTACTTCTACTAACCAATTTCCACTAATAGTACATGTGCTGAAGAATTTCGTGTGCACCACCGGCCTTCTGATATTTGAATGAAAGTAAACAAGACTTTTTCCGAAATATTTTAGTAAAACATTTAAGACATTACATCCTTGTGCAAGTTAGGCAGACCTTAAGGATCAACGACCCCGATCCATGGCCTAGGTTGGAAACACTGGGCCGACCACAGTCTGGTGGTCCACTTAATTGATGTACATACTAGGAAGGCCCGGTAATGGAACCGAAATTTTCGCTCAGCTATACAAGCATTTATGCGAGCACAACTAAACGACGAAGGACTATGCCTTCTCAGTACTTAAGCCTGCTCAGACTTTAGGAAAAATATATTCACATCCTCACACATGGCATTTCTAACTAACATAAGCATAATAGGGCAAACCTAAGCCTATGCCTAGCTTGTGATCGCATATAATAATAGCCGTGAGTAATGTGGCTACCGTAGTATAAGGTACGTTTACAAACCACGCGCAATTATCTTTCCATGCTACTGCCTGGCAACGTCAATAGAAGTCACCTCCTCCACGTTCTTCATTTCCTCATTTAACACCAAACATTCTAAGCAGGGAACTAAAGATATCTTAGGCTTTTTTCCTGTGAAACAGCTTTCTAAATCTTTGCATATATGCAGTTAATCCACAAGTTAAACAGCTGCGGTAATTGGTTTAATGGATACGCGAGAACCTTGCTGACGACGTCGGGGAATATAGAGCATGGTGTTTAATAGGCTTTTCGAACGACAATTAGAACGTCTTTCACAGTTTCGAACATCTGGTGTTCGACAGCTGCTATTAAGAAAACGTTTTCCAGCTCCAGTACGGCGAAATGACAGGCCGATCAACATAAAATCCCGGGTTTGAAGGATCGCCACGAGTGAAAAAGTTTAAAAATAAAGCCATCATCTAATCGACAAGCACGAGGTCATAATACGCAAGCAATAATTTAATTCATCTTTTCGTGGAGTGGGCATGAAGAACTTAACTAGCATAAATAACATACATTTATTCATCTGCTAGCAGAGCGTTGAACAAAAAAGTATTTTCGCGAATGTCGAAGCCCTACCTATTGTTTACATTAAGAAAGAGTGAATTAATATTTCAGTGAAGGAAAAACCCATTAACTATTGTTTGAGGCATATCCGAGCCTCGAATGTTTTAGGGCGTTTCAGAGATGATTTCGTGCAAGTCCTAACTGACATTATGGCTGATGTTTGCGGAAAAAATTCTCTCGAAAGATTGAAAATCGCGGAATAGTAGAAGCCTTAGGAGAGGAAACGTTTGAAATCTTAAGTCAAACTTAAAGATCAGGCAAGGTAGGAAGTCTGTCGAATAACCTGTGTGATTTCTAGAAATAGAAACAATTATAGGATTATATATCAACTGGTCCACCCATCTGTCTATCTATCAATCTATTCCGTCTCTAAGTATAAACTTCCCTCTCTCCTGCTCTCTCTCTCTCTCTCTCTCTCTCTCTCTCTCTCTCTCTCTCCTCTGCCAGTTATTCTCTAACATCTCTACCTATTTATCTACCTATCTATCGATCTATCTATCAATCAAATAATCTATCTATCTATCTACCTATCTATCTATCTATCTATCTATCTATCTATCTATCTATCTATCTATCTATCTATCTA